>NDXB01004923.1:6843-24334 GCA_002631895.1 Agapornis roseicollis | reverse complement strand
CCTCACCTGCAGTATTGTGTGCAGTTCTTGTGTCCTCAACATAAAAAGGACATGGAGCTGTTGCAACAAGTCCAGAGGAGGGCGATGGGAATGATCATGGGACTGGAGCATCTCCCATATGAAGACAGGCTGAGAGAGTTGGGGCTGTTCAGCTTGGGGAAGAGAAGGCTGCGTGGAGACCTCGTCGCAGCCTTCCAGTATCTGAAGGGGGCCTGTAGGGATGCTGGGGAGAGGCTCTTCATTAGGGACTGTAGTGACAGGATCAGGGGTAATGGATTCAAACTTAAACAGGAGAGGTTTAGATTGGCTATAAGGAAGAAATTCTTTCCTGTTAGGGTGGTTTGATGCTGGAATGGGTTGGCCAGGGAGNGGATCAGGGGTAATGGATTCAAACTTAAACAGGAGAGGTTTAGATTGGCTATAAGGAAGAAATTCTTTCCTGTTAGGGTGGTTTGATGCTGGAATGGGTTGGCCAGGGAGGTTGTGAGTGCTCCATCCCTGGCAATATTCAAGGCCAGGTTGGACGAAGCCTTGGGTGGCATGGTTTAGTGTGAGGTGTCCCTGCTTATGTCAGGGGGGTTGGAACTAGATGATCTTAAGGTCCTTTCCAACCCTAACTATGCTATGATTCTATGATTGTAAATACTAAACTAATTTCTACTAGATTAGTACTGTGGAGTTCAGAGTGCTTTCAACCTGAAGTTGTATTATGTCCAACATATATTAGAAGAATAAAATTGGAAATTAAAATAGTAACATTTATTCATAACTTACTGTTTTATGGGAGATGTTCGTTCTCCAGATATGATGAGCTAAGTGTATCAGAATCTAAACACCGCAGAAAGCTACAGAGGTTGACAAGTTGAAAAGGTGGACAAGTTGAATATGAACATGCAATGTGTCCTTGCAGCAAAGAAAGCCAACAGCATCCTGGCCTGCATTAGGAAGAGATTTTGTCATCAACTGATGGGGCGGTGTAAAGAAATGAAGCCTAACTGTTCTTAGTGGTATACAGTGACAGGAAAAGTGGCAATGGACACAAATTGCGATACAAAGAATAAATTTAAAGCATTTAGAGTTTTTTTTATCCTGAGAGTGATTGAAAACTGGAAGTGGTTGTCTGGAAAGATTTTGGAGTCTTCATCCTTAAAGATACTAAAAACCCAACTAGAGAGAGTCCTGAGCAACCTGCTCTGACACTGCTTTGAGAAGGGAGTTACACTAGACAATTGCAAAGGTTATTTTCAACTGGGCCTAGGATTCCTGGCATCTAATGGTTTCTTCAGCTATTCTATAATTATGTAAGATTTGTTTTTTTAAAAAAGTGTTTTTATAGACAAAGGTGACAAATGCAAATGAAGTGCTCTGTTGCTTACAGTACAGGAACCCAGTTGACCTGATTGCATTTAACTTAGAGACTGTTTATAGAAATTTGTTTTGTAATGTAGTGCTGTGCCTGTGTATATAACTATGCCAGGATGGTTAATTTCACTCTCTTTTTTCAGGTAATATTATGGTACCTGGAATTCTAAAACTGGAAGACAGTCCAAAGAGAAACAGTAATATTTGCATTAGTACAGTTTTGTAGAGACATTTTTAATTTGATGGTAAACATAGTTCAATGTCCTTTTAAGTTCATGCTCATTGCAGTTATGATTGCGCCACAAAAAACATCTTTAGAAGACCTTGGAAGTTCTTTAAGGTAATGTTATTGCAAGATGTAATTCACATGAAAAGGTGCTGAGCACTCCAAAATCTATCAGCCAGAATAGTCAAGTCATAATATTGCTGTGTGATTTTGCTTATACTAATAGGCTTGTGCACTTTTAAAATAGTTCCAGAGAATTTGCGAGTAATTAGAATTATTTATTAGTATGTTGCAGTGTATCATTCTGGTGAGAACATTCCAGTGGCTCTCAGTAGAATTGCTCTTGGATAACTAGCAGTTAAAACCCTGTATTTTTTTAATAAGGCTTCTGTTACTAAAGCCTATGATTTGGTTTAATTTTTATGGTCAGTTTTTCTAATTAAATGTATCATATTTTATTTCACGCCACTTAACATTTTACTAAATGTAGTTTCACTGGAATGAAATGCTTATAGTCTAAGATAAGGGTTCACACAGAGTTGTAGTGCAGATCAAAAATGGTAACAAGCAATTATTTTGGTTATGTTTTGTATATAGATAAAGACAGAGATTCATCTGATGTGATTTTTATGATCTAAGTTACTATTAATAATTATATTGTTTATGTAGTTTTTGAATTTTTCTCTGTTTGGGCAATGGAAACTGTTACAGTTTAGTATGGTCAGTGTTACTTTGAAGTTCTCACATAGGGGTTTTGTTTTGCTTGGTGCAGAAAAGAATACAAGCATTTTAGGGCTAGAGTTACTAATTCAGAAGTTAAGACAAAAGTAATGGAATATTTTACTTGGTCTGCAAACTAGTAGGAGCTGGTCTTACTCAAAATTGACTTGATAGTGTCACATTAAAAGTGTATCTGAAGTGTATCACATTAAAAGATCTGAAAAGTATCTGTTTTCATTAAAACTTACTGAATTGTAATGTACTGAAAAACACTTTTTTTGTAGCGCATAGGAAATCTTGCAACATTCTAGCTTAGAAATGACAAGTGGAAACCAGCATGTTCACAGAAAGCTTTTGGGTTTGGGCTGCATTTGTTTTTTTTTGAGGGCAATGTGTAAATGCATTACTGAACCATTTTTTGGACTTTATTTGACTATGAGAAATTCTAGCATGTAGACTCTCATGAGAAATTTATAAATGATTTTATTCTCATGCATATAGTGAGGATAATAGGAGGGAAAAATAATCAAAGGTAACTGTAGGATTGTGGAATTCAGGAATAGAAACAAGCCCCAGGTATATAGCACTACAGAGCATATTGTAGAGGCACTAATGGGGCTTATGACTGTGAGGAAAAAATACCTCAGCATTTAACATCTAAATCTTGAACTGTTGCAGATTCTTTGTATGCCCACAGCTGTTGACTGCTGCTGAAAGAAGCAGGAGGGAAAAGAAGACAACAAACACATTTGCCAGCAGGTATCTGCATAATGTAAATACCTAGTTACAGCCAGTTTGTTTCATACTTAATTTGTTGGGGGTTTTAATTAGCTCAGGTTCTATATGAAGCTTTAATTAGTGTACAGAAAACTCTAACTGCTCAGAAGAGTTGATACAGTGATGACAGCTCAGTGTGTGGGCTGGGAAAAATCTCTTTGTTTTGGAAGAGCTAGATAATGTGAAAAAGATGTACTAAAAGGCAGGAACAGATTGTTAACAGAGTGGATTTGCAAAAGCAAGCAAACTAAAGAGGTGAAAAGACATCCATTTTGGCACGTTATGTTGGGGACAGCTTTCTGTGCTAAAATGTTTCAGTGAAGGTAATGATTTTTGAATTTGAAACTTAAATAGCAATTGTCTACTTCTTTACTTGTCATTTTGTTCTTTTTCCCTTTTGAGGCCTGTTGGTGTCTCAGAATCAATAGTTGCCTGAAGGGCAGTGAAATAAGAGAGCTTTAGTGGTCCTTTGTATTGCAATATTGCTGCTCTATTTAAAAGTCTCAAGTGTTTTCAATGTAGTGGGATTAGGGGGAAATAGTCTTGAGTTTGGTAAGCAGTGTTGTGGCTGTGTTAGCTAATTTAGAAGAAGGTGAGGAGTAGCCCCGGAGCACAGGTGGCACATCTTGACACATTTGCAGTCGAATGTTCATTTTTTATGTGAGCATCCTAATAAATGAAGAATTACGTTGACAGAAATGATTAGGTCAGGAGGAAAACTGAGATCACTCCCTTGCAATTTATTACTTATTATGCGTCACAACTAGCAAAAATGGATTTTCATCTGAAAGGACCATCGAGCATCTAGGAAATTACTTAGGTTTAGAAATGGTTGCTGCAATATTATCTGTTAGTTAGAAAAACTATAACCACTGACTTTTCCATACACTTAGTTATGTAAGTTTCTTTATTTTTACAAAGTAATCTAAATAACTGATCTTGATTTTACGTGTCTTGAATTCTTTCTTAAAGGAAATAATGATAAATCACATTTCAGTTTGCATGAAAACAGCCAAGCCCCCGTAGCCCACAAATCATGACTTTAGTGTCAAGAGTCATAAACTACTGCCTCACTTTTTGAGGGCAGACAGGAATGGTGCTTTGTGAGCACTTTAGAAGAATGATATGAAAAGGAGTGTCACTGCTCCATTACTGAACAGGCTTGAGTATGGCTGTGCTGGGCATGTTAATGTTCCAGATTGACCTCAATAATGTCTTCTGCATCACTGCTCCCACAGCCTTGAATTCAGATTGACCAGAACCTGCAGGTCAGTGTAGACCCATTGCAGCTTGGAAAATGCAGCCTTAGTCAGGGGACTGTGCTTGCCTGCTAAATATGGTTAACATCCAGAGTTTTTCTACATTGTCACAAAATTGGTGTTCAGATTCCACCTGAGATAAAGTAGGTGTTGTTTTCTATCATACCCTTGGCTTGGTTTATTATTTGTTGAAAAAGGTCTCTAGTGATCTGAGTTGAGTCAACAGGGATTTTTTCTGTCTGTCTAAATCATACTGAGATTTTTTTTTATGGTCATTTTGTGGGTTGTAAGGCTATCATTTATAACCTAAGTGCTATCAAAAGCCTTATCCTGTTCTGTTGAAATCAATCGGTTGTTTTGCTCTTTCTTTTCAGTAGTAGTAGGATTGATGACTGAAACTGAGGCTGTTGAAAGGTTAGTTTTAAAGTAGAATTGTGGTCAGAAAAGCAAAGTGACCCTGTCAAACTGGCATTCTGGGAGCACTACATTTATTTTTTCTCGGTGACTTCCAGACCAATCTTCTCAGTTTACAAGTCAAACATTTTTTATTGACTTCCAGAATTGCAAAGTCAGCCCCAGTCTGAAAAATCAAAACTGTTACTTCTGCTTCAGTCTGCAGAAGGCTCTTCATTTAGAACTTGGTTGACATGTCACTGATGCATGGCTCAATCCAGCGTGCCTTTCTATGTCTGTCCTAACTCTGGAGGGTGAAAGATGCCACAGTAAAATTTTATTTGTTAGGAGAGTAAACAGATATGACTTGCAAAGATAAGAAGATTTATAGGGGAAGTCAGGGCCATTTTTATATCTTTCTTCTTGTTGCATCTGCACTTTAATCCTTAACTTCTGCCAGGATAACAATTTAATGGTTTGAGATTTCTTTAATCTGAGACTAGAGAGTCTAAACTGTCTTTGTTGTAAAGGATATTTTCCAGAAGTGCTTAAATTTTATGATAAAAGCAATGATTTCGAGATCAGTTTGAAACTTCAGAAACCACACCTGAAAGGTGACGCCGCCCAGGTCATGCAATTCCTTATTTACTCTCAAGGATTCACCAGGTTACACAGGGATGTGTATTGAAGAACTAATTCAGTTTATTACTCAAGAGCTCTTAACATTATATAATCACAGGAGGGGCTTCAACAGATGTTCGTCTGTCATAGCTGTGCCTTAATCTGACCCTGACCTAAGAATCTTGATGTGGCTCCTCAGGCAGCACATACATCATCTGATCTTAATTGCTTATTTGATTAATATACTATAGTTAAGACGTATGCTCAGTTGTAAAGTTAAGGCCAAAGCTCTTCCCTTCTATCACAAGTGCAGCAAGGGCAAACAGATTCATTTAAAATCCAGAGCAGAACATCATCTTTCTAATAACGAGATTAACTAGAACTGTTGTTTCAGAGTTTAAAATGTGAAGTAGCTTCCATTAGCAATGCTATGGGCTGTTTTAGAAGTTTCTCTGGATATTTATTTTGTCAGTTATCACAAAGAACAATAGTCATTCCCGTGCCTGAATGTGTGCACGCTTGCTTATGATGAAGTGCGTATGACAGATGCATAGTTTTAAGACGTGCTGGTTTTTACCATGCTTTACATCACACATACTGTTTTGAGTAATGCTTTGTGGAACTTAAGTATGCGACCTGAAACAATAGCTATTTTTAAGGACAGCCAAGCATGAATGATTCTTCTGAAGTGTGAGCATATGCTAATTGAACTCCTTGGGTGCTACAAAAACTTGTCAGATTTTTACCATGGGAGATTTTTTCATGTTTTCTCTAGGTTTTCTTTTTCAATTTCTCAAATTCACCACCTGTGAAAGATCATAAAAGTCTTGGTGTTTGCTTTCATCTCTAGTGTTCTTCCTTTCTTCTGTAGATTGCAGAATTGTTTAGTGACTTTGTAAATCTACTGCAGGTGTGACTTTTTTGTTTTAATGAGAGTGTGATATGGGAGGAGCTGCATGTTGATCTCTTTCTGATTTCTTGGTTGCTAGTAAGCCTCTGAAGGGTAGAGGAAGATTGCTTCTCCCAGACAAAAGCTGAGGATGTACAGGTTAGAGAAATTTTTGGAAGCTGAGTGTTAAAAAAAAAAATGGGATAGAGAAAGTAAGGAGGAGGGAGAAGGTCGGAAAGTAAGAAACTGAAATGGTGCAGAAAGCTTCTCTGCACAGGGGGCTACAGCAATATTTTTCGGAGGTGGTAGAAAGAAAGAAGTTCCCTTGAATGGATTGTTTCAGCTAGCAGCTGCTGAATGAGACTGTTGGAAAAGTTCCAGTCTTCAAGATTACCATCCTTGGAGTGCAGGTTGGTTTCAAACCCAAATCTTTCTGCTTAGTGTCTTGCCCTGCAGATGTTTTCTGTTTTTTGAGGTTTCTCCTCTACATTCTTTATTTTGGGTACAATCAAGAGCCAGTGTCAGAAATTCCAAGTGTTTGGTATTTGTTGATGTGCTTGCTTTTTAAAGAAGTTATCAAGTTGCTCTAACTTTTCAAATTGTGATAAGGTATGATTATATTTTCACATGGGTCTAGTGTTCCCTGTGTATTGAGTTGTGTAATGTTTTCAGGAACTGTGATCTCTTTTCAGTTATATAAAAAGCCTGTGTGCAAACATATAGAAAAACTAAACCATTTATGCATCCAGATCAATGCCTTGAATCCCTGATCCATTGTGTTCTACTTTGCTGTTTTCTGTGTGGGCCTAACTCAGGTTAGTAGTAAAAGCAATGAAGTTCCTTTCCTAGAAATACCCACCTCTTTAAAACAAAAAACAGCAAACAAGCAAAACCAAGAAGCTGTTTAGCAGAAACAACAAAATCCTCTCCCCATCCCCATTTGGGTAAGCAAACAAAACAACTAGCGTGATTTGAAGTACTAAAATGACATATTAACTGTATCTCTGCCAAAGGTTCTTCTCTTTGGCAAAAGACCCCCCATGTATTTTAGACAACAGTGAGCTTGTGATTGAGAGGCAGTCTCATTGCAGGATGTTTTTGTGCTTGAGCTTATTAACTCAGACTTTTCCCAGCCTTCAAAGAAAGCTAATGTATATTAGTTGTATGTAAGTGAAGATATTATACTTGAGGTCTGTAGTACAAAACTTAAGTATGTCTTGTATGCTGTTCATAGAACTGGAGAAGCCCATAGGAACTCGTTTAGGTGTCAAAAGATTTTATGCCTTAAGTTGTTCTGCAGAAAGCCCTTTTTTAGCAGTTTATAGTGAAGTTCAAAACTGCATGATGCAGTTCATCCTCTTATATGTGCCATTAAACTTAATATGTTTGTTAGGAAATGCTTATGAATAGGTACAATGAGGACAATATGGTCTCATGAGTTTCCTGATGAAATAATTTGGTTACAAATTACAGCAGGGACACTAAATTAGTAAAACTGAAGTATCATCATAGTTTAGGAGTGAAGATAGACATCCTCAAGTTTTCTGTAAGGGAAAGAATTAGAACTAAGAAGTTGGTGCCATTTTGCTTTTCTGTGAGTGTCATGTCCCTCTTTCTCATGATACATAGGTAGAGAGCTTGGATTTGTTATGTTGCTGATGTACAAATTACAGGTAAACAATGTTTATCTACGCTTCTGTCTAGCATTTCAACAGTAATTTGTTCTTCCTGTACACTAAATAAATGAGTTTTCCTGATTTTCAGTTTACACCTGATTTAAGTCTTCACTACCTTCCAAACTCAGGTGAATACCGTTCATATACTAGAACTTGAGAAAACGTGTATGCAAGTAATTATATGGAGGTATGTGGGGGGATGAGAATCCAGGTGAGAAGGTTTACTGCATTACTGAAAATAGTATAGTGATTAGAAAAATCAAAATAGTTAGGATTTGGGCCTGCTTGCATGTCACCTTGTTTCCTGAAAACATCAAGAATACTTAGTTCTGCTGGGCTGCTTTTTAAGTTGTGAAAGATTACCTCTGCAAAACTCTCAGTGTTTTATGCAGGTGTCTAAATGAACAGGTAAAAGCTGAATTTTGCTGTCTTGAGAAAAGCATTCTGTGCCCTCTCCATGTATATCTCCTTCATGTGTGATCTTTTTCAGTAATTATTACCAATACCTTCCATAACATATGAATCAATGTAAATATTTTGTCATATATTATGGCTATTATGGGTACCTGTTGATGTAGCATTTTCAATGTGTAATCTTGATATATAAAGTTGACTTTTCCAAAAAGGCTTTCTGCCTTGGTTTTGAGATGGCCAGAAATGGTTGTACTGAATTCTCATGTGAATTAGATTATTCAAGTTAATGCATCTACTTTACAGTTTTGAAATACTAATAATTATGCATTCTGACTTCAGCCTCTAGCAGTCAATTCTGATAATTCTGATGAGGATTTTGGTGCACCTGCAGTACCATGTCAGTTAAAATCAGGCATGCATTTTGAAGCAGGTTTGCTAATCCTTTATTTACTCTTGCTCCTTCTGTCCTCTCCTCTATCCCACCCTGCTCCCTGCATCACAGAAAGTTCTGGAGCTGTGGAGCAGATTCCTTTAGAGTGAGCTTCTACCAGTGTATATGTTCCAGGAGTAGAGCTAATGTGTTCCAGCTGTGAAGAGTCATTTGGGGCCAAGAAAGCAGGCTATGGCTGGTCTGAAACATCTCTTCCTTAACCTCTTTCCCCTTGCAAGACCCCATGGTGGGCATGAGGTCCTTGGCACGCTACAGATACTTTCTGAGTGGGGCTGTGCTGCCTGTTAATGTAAGCAAAGCCTTTGTTAAAAATCAGCTTAGTACATAGTAACTTCCGTCTGTGAAAGTGTTTACATAGTGTGTTGTAGCATGATGGTGATGATGATCTCTTGGATGATCTGAAAAGATTGCAAGCTCTTTTGCTAAAAGTGTTTTTTTGTTGTTTTTTGTTTTTCAGTTTATGGTTCTTCTGAGAACAATTTTCTATTTCTTCAGAGTTATTTTAAAAGAAGTCTTTAAATTCCTCTTAAAATAACTTCTAAAATATTTTATTTTTATTAAATATATTATTCTTTTATATGTACTGATCAGAATATAATGGTGTGCTAATTGTAACGTGATATGGAGGTAAAGGATATTCAGTTTAGATCATGGAACAGTTTGGGTTAGAAGGAACTTTTGAAAGCCATTTAGTGCAACCATGCTGCCATGAGCAGGGACATCTTCAACTAGGTTAGGTTGCCAAGAGCTCCATCCAACCTGGCCTTGAATGCTTCTAGGGATGGGGCATCCACAAAATCTCTGGGCAACCTGTTCCAGTGTCTCACTGTATTCTCATAGTGAAGAATGTCTTTCTGATATCTAATCTAAACCTCCCTTCTGCCAGTTTAAAGCCGTTGCTGCTTGACTTGTCACATGCCATTATTTCTCTACTTTCTTGTAGGCCCTCTCTAGGCACTTGAAGGCTGCTGTAACGTCTCCCGAGAGCCTTTTCTTCTCCAGGCTGAACAACCCCAGCTCTCTCAGCCCACCTTCATAGGAGAGGTCCTCCAGCCCCATGATCATCTTCATGGCTCTCCTCTGAATTCACTCCAATGGGTCCACATTCCTTCCTGTGTTGGGAGTCCCAGAGCTGAATGCAGTGCTGCAGGTAGGGGGTCTTATGAGAGCAGAGGGGCAGGATCACCTCCTTCAAAAACCTTCTGGTCACACTCGTTTTGAAGCAGCCCAGCATACAGTTGGCTTTCTGAGCTGTGAGCACACACTGCTGGCTCATGTCCAGCGTTTCATCTACTGCATCTACATCCAGTTGTATATAAATCTAGTTGTGTAAACCACAATGGAACAAGAACTACTTTTTTACTACTTTCTGTAGGTCAACATAGCCTTCTTTTCACAGGGATATAGTGCCAGTTATTTAAGTCTTGATTTGTTGACCTCATTACCTTGTTTAGGATTGAAATTCAGCAGAGGAAGGGGGTTATCTAAGTATACTAATTCTGAGGGCATTTATTTCTTGTAGATGTTGTTTAACATATTCCTTAGTTACTAATGGACTGGAAAGTATTTTATCATCTTGTTGTGATACTAGCCTGTCATCCTGCTTCACTTCAACCATACAAGAAAAATGTACTGAACCTTTTGCCTTTTCTACTTCATTAAAAACATTCTGATCTTCCCAAAGGACTTTGTCTATTGCTATGAATTCTTCTAGTTTTCCTCATTTAGTTCAGATTTGCCAGCCAAGTTATAGCAGCATAAAATTAGCTATTAAGAGGTCACTTAAAATCTTTGTCTCCTCCTCAAGATCCCAGTTAGGCTAAGACAATAAATTTAGAGTCAGATTTTTAAAGGCTTTTAAGTTACTACAGATTTGGGGGTTTATATATGCATACGGTTTTTTAATTTGCTTAAACTTCTTGCAGTATTCTGTTGTTTTTATTAAATAAAACCAACAGTATATTGTTATAAGGGGAGAAACCACAATCTAAAATACTGTTGAGACACTGAAATGGACAACTTTGGTAAGAATTCATTGTATTTACCTAGAGCATAATTAAATAAAATTTGAGCTTGGTGTCACTGCAGTTAGGAGAACAGTGTAAACTACTAGTGTTTGGGTTTGATTGCTCAGGAGGTTTTGTTGCTGTACTGAATACAAATTGAGCAGGCTATCTTGTTTGTCTGCCAATATAGCGCTGAGATGTACATCTTGTATTCAGGTTACAGCTACTTAGATGTACACTTGATGTTAAATTGATATTTCTTTTAGGTGTACACTTTGAAGTCTTGGGATATACTTGTTGACAACAGGACTCTTTGAGTTCTGTTGAGTACTCATTCACCAAAGCTCTAATTTTAGTAAAAATGTCTTGTTATTGAAAAGTATTTTGAAAAATGGCTAGCAAGCACACTATCCTTTTTTAAAATCTTTAGATAAAAGTGCTTCTATTTCAGTCCGTGTAGTTCCTGGTTCTAAAGAAATGCTACAAACTGTGAGCCCATCCTATTTATAGCTGGCCTTTCTCCAGTTAACAAAATTGCCTATGCTTCCTTTTAAATACAACTTGGCCACCTCTTCTGTATTGTTCTTTCATGAAGAGTATTCTTGACTTCATTGACATTCAGTAATGTTGAAGTATGTTGCTAAGTATTGCCAGCATGAATGCTTGCTTAGAATTGCATTTTCTCATGAATGCCTAAGATTTGTTTATGATTTTTTCAAGGTCTTTTTAAACTGTTTTTTAGGTTTTTTTGGGTTTTTTTGGGTTTTTCTTTTTTTGGTGGTTGTTGTTGGTTTTGGTCTTGAGGGTTTTATTGTTTCTAAAGCTGCTGAATAACCTGCTGGCTTGAAAATAGGAGTTAATGCGTACCACCTACTGGTAATAATTACATCAAAGCTTTTTGTTCCTTTTAGTGTGTTAATACTGTACAGCTTTATGAATTCTTTCCAGATGAAGAGCTCAGTTTTCCTTCTGTGCATCAAAGTTAAGAGGAGATTTCTACCAGAAAGACTGACTTATATACCAATCAGGTGAATATATTACGTCTAACCCCCCAAGGAGTTCCAAGCTACAGTACAGGCATTCTCTGGCAATACAGTACCTACATAACCCACCTCTTAACATTACATAGGCAGTGAAGAGCGCTGAAACAGTTTTGCCAATGCCACAGCAGTACAAAGGAGATGGAAAAGTTGAGTTCTCTAAACTAAATACTGGCAATTTGCATGTGTGGTAGAGATGTATCTGGCTATGGGCTTTTTATGAGCTGGGCTTTTGTATAGCTTAACTCAGGGCTGTGCTAGGTCTGGTTTGGTTTGTTTGAGCTTATTTCAAGCAGTTACTTAAAACTTGCTTCTCTCAAGTTGTGCTCTGTACTGTAGCTCTGCATTTCTCCTGGGATTGATTCCAGTTTGGTGAGTGGCTCTGGAGTTTTGTGTCTGGAACTGATTGCTTATAAGTTTGTGGGTCATAATTTCAGGCATGGAAGCATTCCTTTTTTTTATAGTGACAGAGTACTGAATTTTACATATATACATCCCACACATCCCCCCATGTTTCTGGGTAGAGAATGTCCTGAGAAAGAAGTAGCAGCAAATAGAAATACTGTAAGTTCTGTTAATAAAGAGTAACTATGTGTTTTAAACTGTAGACACTGAAACAAAATCCCTTGACTATCTATTTGTAACATTGCCCTTGAACTTTCATTGGAATAAAGTAGATTTCTCAAAGACTAACCAAAGGTATGGTTTGGAGAAACTTTACTCCTGGGTGTAGTTGCTGCTAGTAGTATGCTTAAGACTGTTACAGGTTTGACTTCCCATGTTGTATAAGGTCCTCTTAATGCTATCCCTGAAGACCCTGTATCCTCAAGTACCTCCAGCTCATCAGAGCATAAAGTGCTTGCTCTTAGCCTAAGGCAGTAGAATGCCGTGAAGGTGTTCTTGTTAGTTCAGTATGAGGTCCATGGAAGACCCAGGCCAAATGCTGTGTGGTATTGATGGGACCTGTCTGAAGTAAAGGCTTTAGATGATGAGGAGCACAGACAGATGTGATCACTCCTAAGGCTGTTTGCTCTTAGCAGCGTTTGCTAATGTCTGCTGTTACAGCTGAATATAGTTTCATTGCAAGTGGAACTGCTACGTGATGAGGCAGGTGGAGGTAATGGGTATCCCATTGATAGGTTTTTTCTGTATCAACCTAAATCCCACTGAAATAAGTTAGACTTATAAGTAAAAACAGTTATGTTAAGTACTCACTTCTAGAGGAGAAGAAAGCAAGAAACAAAATATTTGGGTAGGGCTTTATTCATCATTAAACTCTCAAATAATCCTATTACATGTTTAGGACTTGCTGCTAATTGCTGGATTCTTGATACTGCTAGTTGAATTGAGGGCATAGGTTTTCAAAGAGCTTTAATTCTCATTATGTAGTTTGTATTTGAAGTTGTATGGGAGAGTCACTGAAATGTGCAAAGGAGAAAGGCATGTAAAAAAGGGAATTTTGAGTGACTGGACATTCAGAAAACAATTATGAAAAGGAAAGTTGCGTTTGTACTCTGTAACTTTTTATCAGGACTGTGACTTTGAAAGTGGCATTTCTACTGCCTGGATGTGAAAGCAGCTTATTTTTCCCACATGTGCTGATTAGAAAAAGAAGGGGTGGGATTTGCAGAGCAACCTCTGTGATGTCTAAGCATGTGTCTCCAATTAGTTTAAATACTTTAGTGTAAAAAAGATGAGGAGCTCTGCATGTTAATCTTGGGTTATGTGTTCCTTTGGAGAGGGATTTTTGGAGAGGTGGAACTGTATGAGTGATGGAAATATTTAGTATCTGAAGCTGTGTAAAATGTTGAGAAGTAGCTCCTGTCTAAAAGCCAAATGCTACTATTAGGATGAGTGACAGAAAACAAGAGACTGCCTACTAGCTGCCAAATCACTGCATGCTATGGATTTGCTGCCTGTGAGTTACAGTATAGCTTGAGTACACCTAAACTCCATATTGATGAGCTTTTACCCAGAAAGTCACAAGTGTGAAAGGCCTGGAAGAACTGCTGCTGTTTGGTCACCTGTAGTGAGATATAGGGCTCAGCTGTGAGGAGACTTGCAGAACTAAGCCATGTTATTGTCAGTCAGTTCTAAAAAGACATTTGGAATATCAGCCATCTGAGCTTGTCTCTGTTCAGAGAAAAAGTGGTTTTCTTCTGTTTTATCTAAATAAAAGAAAAAATAGAGCAAATAACATGAGATACTTTTCTTCTTTAAGATACTTTGTGAATATTGCAGAGGAATGTGGGGTTTACTTTGTGCACAAATTTCTAATTATCTTGGGAGCTAGAAGTTTATTTTGAGTCAGTTAAAATAGCTGTAGTACGATAATCTTTTTTCAAGTGAAAACATAGTTGAGACTGAAGGTGGGGTATAAGTTGTGGCTTTTTTACAGCTATTTTGGGGTGTTTTTTGCATTTCAGTGGTGGTATCCATTAGAACAGATGTCTTCCAGAGAGTACCTGCCCTCTGTGCAACTCAAAATATGTGTTGGATAAGCCTCTGTGCCTGTCTTGCTTCCAGAGCTTGCCATAGAGTTTGTGGGCACAGGGAAGGAAATTGGGGTGGAGGATTGGGAGCTAATGTGCTAAGCACAGCACACACTTTCTGTGAGCTAGTGTCCCAAGCACATATAGAGCTGATCCTATCCATGTTATGGACCAAGCATGCTCTTGAATGATTGTGGCACAAAAGTCATGCCAGAATTGCTTTTCCTCTTTTCTTCTTCCTCCTGTTCCAGCTGCAATTTGATGGATGGAGGGAAATGAAACACAACACTAAGTGATTTATTTAGGGTCATAGGCAGCCAAAATATTTAAGCAGATTTATTGTTATCTTAAAGAAAACCCAAACCACTGAAAACTGGACTAATTTTAGACCAGTCTGTCTATTTTAAAACAATTCAGATATCTCTAAGAAAATAAGGCCTGCATTTTCCCAGAAATATGACCTTTATGTTTTGATATACTTGTGGTATCTGTAGAGGCTGAATGCAGACAAGTAAACTAGTTAATACTGGCCTATGTTGATGTAAAGCCTGTAGCATCTTAGTAAGAAACAATTCATATGGCTAGGTGATAATAGGGTCAAGACTTGAGAATCTTGATCTCGGTGATTTGAAGTGCTAAAGTAATTCTTGTTCTGCAGTTGCAATAAAGTTTCAGGAGAATATTAGTTTGTGTAAGCTCAGCTTGACTAGTAAAAAATTATTCCCAGGTTTTTTTAAAAAAATAATAAAAAAGAAATGGTGTGTGCTTCTGTTGCTGCTTTGAAGTCATGGAAAAAGTTAATCTGTAGTTCACTTAAGTTCCTGGGATAGGCAAAGGTGATCTTGGTGCTGTGGCTTGCTGCAGGGACATGACAGGAGATGGAGCAAGGATCCCTTTGCCTAGACTGCCATCATCAGCTCTTCACACCAGTTAGCTCCAGGGCATAGAAAGGATTGTTGGCTGCTCTTCAGCATAAATTCTCTTGTGCCAGGGAGGTGTTTTAGTAGGAGCTCTGAATACAAGCTTGAGCCCTGTTAATTCAGGATTAGCCCCAGTAATAAAGTCTCTAGCATATGTGTGTGGGTCATCTTTTGATGGCAAAGATAAGGGGAAGAGGTGCTTTGCCTGAGTCAGGACATATGCCCAGGAGCTTTGCTGGGTGCTATGGAGAGTTGGTTTTGTTTTTTTTGTGTTTGTTTGTTTGTTTGTTTACCTCCCCAGGCTACAGCCTGGGGAGGCAAGAGTCTAATTGAATTTCTTAATGCTGTTCAAGCAGAGACTGCCAATCCTGACATGCCATACACAGCTCTGTAGGGAAGACTGAGATGAAGGGAGGCTGGTGGCTTTTATTTCTTGCCCTGCTGATACAGGTATTGCATTCAGAAGCTTTCTGTTTTCTTTGGGAACAGCCCAACTTAAATAAAAAAAATAAAAAAATAGTAGCGCATTGTTTAATTTGTCTTTAAAAATGCTCTCAAACAAGGAAAAAAAAACCCAGAACTTTTGCTGCTTTTGATGGCCTGCTGTTACTCCCCAGTGTTCGTGTCTGACTTAAAGATTAATTAAAATAAATATCAAGTGCTACTGAAATAATTAATACATTATTTAATTTACATTCGATTGTAAGTGGAAGAATGTCTTATACTTCCCTTTAAAAAATCAGCATGGTTCCAGAAAGGAAGGAAGTATGCTAATTACAATGCCTCTGTGAGACTTTACAATTCATGCGTGAGAGTCCATCAGAAGATGCAAAGGAGGCAAAGCAAGCATTTTAATGTTTGATACTTCCGTGCTTCTAATCCCAAAGTTTGCTATTAAAACACATAGCAAACTTTGTAGTGCCATTTGATATTTCCTGAAATTTTCCATCTAGAAGCATTAGAGACATTTAGGATTGGATGCTGATCCTGTGCTACCTTTGGCACTGAGGTAACATGGCTGGAGTTTCTCCCAGCTTAGACTGTAACATAAAATCAGAATTAGTTTCTGTAGCTTTTTACAAAATCTCCATATGTTTCATAGTGCTTTTCTTAACATGTATGTTATGGCCAATTTTTATGTACCTTTTCCTCTCACACAAGGGAAAAGAGCAGAAGTTCTGCCTTTGGTGGAAGCAACAAATACGGTTTGTTCAATGCACGGTCATGATGTCTAGTGGTATTTATGTAACAATATGAAGATGCTAATGCATCTCTGAATGTACTTGTTAATGTGGGAAGTACTAGCATCTGTTAATGGAACAGTGACAAGAGGAAGTATAATGGAGAATTCTGTAACAGGGCTGGGTATGAAGATATTTTGTTCTACTAATTATGAACCTGTCTTAAATATACAATAATGAGAACAGTTGTGCGGGGTCAGATTAATCATCTAGCTCAGAGCCTGAGAGACCAGTCAAGGAGCAATACAAGCATGGTACTTTTTCTCATAGAGTCTCTGGATCTCCAGCCCTGTGGCTTCTGAAACCAGATGGTGTACTGCCTTGTCTTTTCACTTAACCTTTGCATTGCCTCTTTCTTGCTTCCATTTCTCTAGTGTCTTACCATTCTTTCTGTTCCTTCATGATACTGAAGCAGCAGTAGCAGAAGTACTGAGAATATAGGGGTAGCAGTCTGGTTGCTCATTATTGCTTTTTTCTACTAAATAGCAGAGAGCTAGCTGCAGTAAAAATCAAGCTCAGTTTTTGGCTGGTTAGTGTGTATAGCATTCATGCTCAGGAAAGATATTCTCTTCAAAGGGTTTGTTCAGTTTATTTTACTTTGGTGGATGGTTTGTTTGTGATTTGTGGGGGGTTTTTTTGTGTTGTGTGGGATTTTTGTTTTTTTTTTTGTTTGTTTGTTTGTTTTGTGGGTTTATTATTTAATTTGGGTTAAATTTTTTTCCTATGGAAAAATGGAACACAACAACAACAACAAAAGAAAAATTAATTTGATAATGCTGATTGCTCTTGGGTTTTGGCCTAAAGACTCATTAACCTTTGTCCCCAAAAGATTATCTAAATAATCCATGATTTATACTGGGAGTGGAAGAGCAGAGGATGTAGATTTTTGAACTCTGTTGGAAGATCACTGGCTCTGCATTTAGAACTGACTTGACCTTTCTCAGGCCCAGGTCCTGGGCTCACTGTTCACCAGACTTTCTCAATGGCTTTTTTTTTTTTTTTTT
>NDXB01004922.1:0-45223 GCA_002631895.1 Agapornis roseicollis | reverse complement strand
GGAGGGCAAGCCAGGGGGGTTGAATGAGTGAACGAGCTGCGTGGGTTTAAACCACGACAGTGATGCACATTTAAGGTATTGGGAAGTATTCTAAACTATTTTATTAAGTGTGTGTGCAAAGGCAACTTGGGTACTAAATCACACATTTTGTGTTTCTTGGTGGTGGTGCTGGTTTTTTGTTTCTTTTATTTTTCTTTGTTTTTTTAGTTGTTCTGTTGGTCTGTGTCCCATTCCCCCTCTCCCCCGCTCTCCCCCATCCTCCCCCCCAAATTAAAAAAGACAAGTCCCAGTGAGCTTTTTCTTCTATATGTCTGGCTAAATATTATAACCAAATTTCTTCTTTTCCAGCTTTCAGTGGGGGAATACACAGTTTGTTTTAATGGAAAATTTATCTGAGAACTACAGCCTCTCATTTTTCTGAATGTATAGAAGCAGCTTTTGCTACTTACCTTTACTTTCCCAGATGAACTAAGGTCTTCATACAATGGGTTGGCAAATGAAACGTTAGTAGCTTCCTTCAGTTTCCTTGAAAAGTCAAGCAAACAACAAAACCACCCACAATATCACACAGGTTGTCAAAGAACCAAACAGTTTCAGGTAGAAAAGATTTAAGTCAAAAAATATACATGGCTAAATACATCTCTAACTAAGCCCTATTGAAATGAATGCAATTAAAATGATGTTCTGAGTAAGTCATGTGCAGGTTAAAGTAATCACTTTTCATTTGTTGCTGCTAAGCATATATATGCTTTTGGATATGCATAGATTTATTGTTCACCAGTGAGAGCCACGGGTGAGGTACACTGCATGATTTCTTTTGCAAAGAACTAAACCTGGAATGGTTGCTTAGGAGGAAGGCACAGGTAGGCTACAGAACACCTTATAAGCTAAATCAGTGCAAGGACCCACATTTGGGGTTTAGATTAGGACAGACACGGGACCTTGAAATCTTTCACAGCAGTCTGCCAGAAAGTAATTCCTTCTAATGCCAGTCTCGTAATTCAGTTTGTTTACCTGACACAGCAATGTAGAGATCTAAATATTTTAATCCGTTGATTTGTTCATTTGATCTTAATCTTAACTGTAATAAATCATGGTATTCTGATGCTTTTAGTTAGTTTAGTGAAGTTATAACACATTAGGTTATTTATACACCTCCTAAGTGTGTATTTGCATACTAATTCTCCTGAATGAAGTACACAAAATATACATAGAATTGATTTTTTTACTCTAAAATCACACCATGACTCACAAAATCTGAAGCTCACAAAACCTGAGGCCAGAAGCAAAATCAGACATGAAGTTTGCAAGGAACATGGCTCTGCTTCTAAACTAGTGCTCAGAGGGCCGGATTGGCATGCTTTAATTTTGGTGTGTCCTCTAGATATTGCAAACCAGCTGTATGTCTTAATATGGCCAGTAAGCATGATACAGAATTAAGCACATCAATTCTGTCTACAGTCAGTGAAGATACTTCCAAAGGGTGACACAAGTCACACAATTCACAGTTGTGACCACCTTTACTGTGACAATAAGAAATTACAAGGGAAGGGTCTGATTCTCTTCCATCCTGCTCTTCCCCATTGAAATTAAGCAATTTGTGCAAGACATACATATTGCTTATATGGACAAGAACACACTGAGTACTTAGGTCTGTCCTGAGAACAGGAAGGATACTGAGCACAGATATCCAGCTTCCTCTGCAAAGAGGATAACTAACCAGCAGGATACTGTGCCAAACTGTGGGCACAAAAAAGACCACTGGTGGTTGAGTTCTTCAATAGAGCATCTGTGGTTGCTATGTTTAGTGCTGAAACCAGTCCTTTCTGTGTGTGTGAGGTTTTGCCAAGCATGAAAATTGCTCAGGTTCAGCATATTTCAGGTGTCCCTCCACTTTAGGTCTGAATCATGAAAGAGCATATGTAGTTGGGCACCTGATCCTAGGGGCTACAGGATATGGGCACTGGCTGAATTTATGCAATCCACATTTAGGTGGTGAATGTGCTTTCTTAAGTTTTTTCCTGTTCATAGGAATCTTTTTGACAAAGCAGGGCTTTGGGAGTTACCTTGACCATGCTACTTTGCATGTAATATATATATTACACTTACATGCACAAAGATGCAGTAGATACCAATAACTATCTTTAAAAATTACTGAAATATTTTTGAATTACTTAAAAGTCATCAAAGACTATACAAGTGAAAATTTAATCACATTTACACAAGAGCTATAATCCATCAGTTGGATAAGGTGGTAATTGCTTGGGAACTGAGATGATGTATTCCCATTACTTTACATGTCGTGCATACATCTTTACATATATGTAAAGACAACACATTCAATCTTTAGGTAATTAGAAATGTGAATCTTTCCTTATTAAAGCAAAGCAATGGTATGTCCACTCCAGTACTCTGTCACCAGTAGAGATACTGCTGAGGAAAGCATTAAAATGCAGTATCAGTCTGTGAGGGGAGTGTTGCCATCTGGTCATCATTTTACACCCAAATTTTAAACCACTTGATTGAGCAGTTTAACTAGATGTATTGCAGTGTCTTGAGTTAAGCTCATTCTTGCAGTGCTTGCTATTACTTGACGTAAGTGAAACATTGCCCTGAGAGAAAATGATAACTTATTGCTACAGTAAAGAGCAATATGCCTATCGAAGGTCCCAATATGGGGAGAAAGTTATATATGTGTTCCTACTGTACAGTAAGGGCAATGTAAGTTCATCACTCACAGGTATTATGGTCCAGAATAATCAATCACTATGAAATGTTTATAAATCTCATTTATGAGGAAAACCCATAAATTACAAGTTCAGAAGACTGTACCACACAGGCTTAAAAATGCTGAGCATAACATGGTTTAAGAGAAAAAAAAGACTCAAACTTGTGAGTAAGGCAGCTCAGAGAGAACTGGATTTTCTAACATACCCAAAAAATACCACAGTAGGAAAGGAGAGGATTCATCATTTTGGGATTAGGTCACATGGGTCATAGCTTTGCTAAACTCATCTGCATTCCTTACAAGCAAAAACTAATGCCTTGTCATAGGTTTCTCCTTCTTCACAGAGATGGGAGAAAGCTTTATGCTCCATAAAATACCTGACACTATATAAAGGCACTCCTGAGTAACATCATGCTATTTAATGGAAAATCAAAGTATCTAGATTTCATTTGTTTGGAAGCAACAGCTCAGAATTTTGTACTTTTCAATGTACCTTTCAATGAAAAATACAATATTTCTTTTAGATTGCATTCAAATTTGTAGGAAATACAGTAATAGAAGAATTTTTACCATCAGGTTCACAACAACAATGACAAAATTCTAGAGGACAAAAGTTTTATTTACAATTAAGCTACTAAAAGGGGTAAATGGGTTAAAACTTAAACGGGGGAAGTTTAGATTTGATATAAAGAAGAAATTCTTTACTATAAGGGTGGTGAGGCACTGGAATGGGTTGTCCAAGGAAGTTGTGAACGCTCCATCCCTGGCAGTGTTCAAGGCCAGGGCTTTGAGCAACCTGGTCTAGTGGAAGATGATACTAAGGTTCTTTCCGATCCAAACCATTCTATGATTCTATAAGCCTTTAAAAGAACTCTTTATAGAGGTTCTAAATCTTCTGTTCTAAAGAGAAACTATAACTCAAGATCTCAATTTGCAAAGCACTTAAAAACATTTTAGACTAAATTTAGTTTTGCAGAAGTAGGCTGTATTTGGCACATCCCACAGAAGGAATGGGAAGCATGATGCAAGGAGGGCAGTCTTTTGGAAAGCTGCATTTAGAATCATCTACATGTCATTTGGATACTTGATTAGGCTTTTGACACACTATCTGGGCTTCCTGGGTCTGTACGTCATACCTGTTAAGTCACTTCAGAAAACTGTATTTTTAAAGAAGTCCCCAGTCCTTTGCATCTGTTGGTGATCTGGAAGGATACAGACTGAGTGATTTGCTCTGTTCCAGCATGTCACCTCCTGTTTCTTTGAAAACTTTCTTACGTGTGGCAGTTGTGAGATGTACATTTCAGAAAAACTGAAGACTTCTGACTATAGCACTGGCTTTCATCCCTCAGGAAAAAGATATGCTAAGGAAGAAGGAATGGCTTTGGATACCAGCATTAGACTAGTAACACAACTCCCAAACAACAGTTACCCCTGCTGCTTCCTAGTTTTGTGGTGTTGGTGGGTTTTTTTTGTCTCATAAAACTCCACTTTTTTCTCTCATTCTACAAGAAGAGTATCTGTCTGTAATCTAGCTCACAAGCTGAAAATCATTCAATAAATGTCATTCTATTACCACACTGTTTATCACTTTGGAATATAGGAACAGAGGCATAGCCAGTGATGAACCCTGTCAGTCCTTCAGATCCACTTGGAGAGCCTCCCCTGGAATACACTATCAATTTCTCCACACCAGACTTCCAGAAGGGTATGGTCTAATTGGAGAAAGTCCTGGCAACAGCAACTGGTATCATTGTGATTGTAAAAAACCTTAACCATGGAGAAAGGCAAAAAACACTGAAACCGTTTAATCTAAAAATACCCCAGACTGTAAGGAGGCATAACAACTGCCTTCAAGTACAAAACAAGCTTTTTGCAACAAAAAGGAAAGGATCTCTCCTTGCCCATGGTGCATAAGAATGAACTTAGATTCTAAACAGGCAAAAAAAACTTTCTGACAGTAAACTTTCTTTCTAGCTAGGGTATGAAGATTGGCTGAGAATGCCACCAAATTCATGTTGCTAAAGATCTTTAAGTGCAAATCCAGAAGTAATACAATTGAGTCTGTCCTGTGGCAAGATGAAAAATGGCCTTTGTGATTCCCATTTTCCCTTGATTTTCTATCATTTTAAAATATTTTCTCAGTGCACCTCAGTTTTCCACTCTGTTGCTCGTGTGGCAAGACACATTATTGATATGCTTTGGAAAAATTAATGTTCTGTGTTTGTTATGACTGACAGGACTGATAATAGCTGTGATACATTCGCATCGCAGCTGATGGCACAGATCAAGAACAGGAAAGGAACAAACTGAAAGGATTCAGGACATTGACTGCTTTGAAAGCAATAGGAAATAATAGTTTAGCTGGGTGGAAAGTCACTCACTTTTCACATTCTCACTTTTTAAAGTAAAATGAAGCATGAGAAGGCAGCTGCAATAAAATGGAAGCTAAAATGAAGCTTTACTTCTATTTGGTCAATAAGGACAGATGACACTGAAGGAGTGGAGTAACTGGCAGCTTTGGCTTCTGGACTAGAAAACATCATCTCTGGAGCAAGAACAGGAATGTGAGAAACTTATAAGCTTCCTCTCATTTGAGGTTTCTAGACAAAACTTTCACATATTCCCAGCTGGTAGCAGGGAAGTAGCTTGTGTATCTGAATGCCATAATGGTAATGAAGCACATTGCTTCCAAGCCATGTGATGGACTGTTTTTTTCCTGTAGAAAATGAACTTATATGATGACTTCTAGTAACTTCTACTTGGGCACTGAAGAGTTTAAAGTCTGCAGATCAGAGATGAAATTCCGACAAAGGAAAAAGAAGGAGGAAGCAGGACATTCTTTCTGGATTGAAAGAAGGGGTTAAGGCACTATCACTCTTTCCAGTGAAGAAAGAGAGCCAGAAATGTAACTCTCAGATCCTCAATGCTGTTAACGACAACTTCTTAGACAACAACTGTCTAAAGGGTCACCAGGCTACTCCTACTGTTGGCTACCTGGTTTTCTGGTGAAAAAAATAGTTCTATTGGAAACTGAAAACTTTCCCTAAGCTATGGCACACTCTTATGCTATTTTGACTGAGGTGTAGATGGGTCTGGATTCCATTTTAAAATGCTCTTGGAGCTAGCACATACTAATGTGCCTCTGGAGGATGATCTGTCAATGCATGCATATGTGGTCCTATATGAGCAAAGAGAAAGAAGACATTACTAGAAATTATTAAAAAATAGCTGTCAGAACAATTTATAAAAAGGCCGTAAATACAGGCTCAAGTGTGTGAAAGATTCCCTGTGAAACAATGGCCAAGCAGGCCTAGAATGCCTGTAGTGCCTACTGACTTTGAGAAAACAATGTATCCCAGGGAGACTTAAAAGTCTTTGAAGTGAAAAAGAATTGTAGGAAAGTATCATTTGTGCGCACAGTTAAATTCCTCTAGCTCATCAAATCCCCTTAAAAAAATCAGGAGTAAAATTTCATGCCTCTGTGTGGTGCTGTCACATTGTAAATTTTACAGATTCATGCAAACACAAGTCACTTCTTATTCTAATGTTTCATCTTAAAGAACCAAACTTCAGTATGACCATATTGGTTTTATTTTGACTACTCACTTCTTATTACTGATTAAACAGTTAAAATAAAACTTGCCTCAATTTACTACTGTGTTTCCAGCTGTGACTTCTGTTTAACAAATAATGCTAGGCACTCAATATTTGAAGAAGGAGAGACAAATGGCCTGGATAAGCTTATCTTCTAAAATCCAAAGTTTCAGATTTCATTACTTTCACAATTCCGCAATCAATTTGCCTTTTATTAGCTAGATTACTTCTTGATAAGATGCTATAAAATGCATTTTTTACTCACATGTTAAGTCAACTGTGATTAAAAACAATAAAAAAGTGAAAATAAAAGTGTTTATTCTATAGTATGGGCAAAATGATTTGACAGTCTTGGTCAGTTCCTATAGGCAAAACCTGGAGCCACAGAAATTTCTACCATCATAACTCAGCATTTTGGCAGCTCCAGTGAAAACAATAAAGACCAGAATGATCTTTGCTCCATAAGTTATCTAACACTGCTTCACAGCTCTGATACTCTTCATGTCAGGGCTGTAATATTTTCTTACTACATAGTAAGATCCTCATTCATCCCTGTTTTATTACATACATAATAGGGTGCTTTAGTGTTTGACATCCTATTGCAATAGGGTAACTTTTCATGTACAAAAAAGACTTCTTTTAGTGTATATAATTAAAGGAAAAAATATTTCTTGAACTTAGATATGTGAGTAAGAGAGGTATGGTAACCCTTAAGTAACCCCATGAAAGAAAAAGGCAAAAGGGAGTGTTTAGAGCAAAGAAGTAGCATAAGGGAAAATAATATTTTTTTATTAAAACATCATCAAACTTGAGGAAAACATTAGACTTTTTCTTTAAATATTATTTAAAATTACAAAAAAAAAAATCAAGAAGCTCTTACAATACAGCTAATCTTGCATTTCTGAGGTGCCTTTCTGTACGTGTACCTTTGCAGGTTGTATAAATGTGAATGAATAAAGTCTTAAAGCCTTTATAAACTAAGATAAGGAGATACTGTTATTCCCACTTTACAGAAGAGGAAGGAGACAAAAACAAATTAGGTGAAGCTATGCACTCAATTAACAGTAGCACAACCTTCAACATTTTGCTTCTGCGCTCATGTGACAACTCTACCTGTCAAGAGTAGCATGCAGTGTTAGGAGACATGTCAGCAGCAATTATGTCAGGACCGGAGTCAGCACAATTTAATAGATAGTTTGGGAGACAGGAATATTCCCAAAGAGAAAAAAGTCTATAGCAGAGCAAAAGTTTAGAGGTAAAGAGACAGCTTTGAAGATGAATTCTGGAGAAGAAAACAAGGGGTAAAGGACATCTAACATCATGAAAATGGGAAAGGCAATGCACAACAGGAATTGCTGAAAGGAAGGAAGGGGTGTAGTAGGTGTTTACTGGCAGGGAAGGATCTGGCAAAGTCAAGACATGGGCAGAGAAAAAACAGAAGTGTTAGAGCAAAATGAGAAACAGACAGAAAAGAAACCTTAGGGAGGACAGAGGAAGCAGAGATTATTAGAGGGATGACAGGAAGGGCTGGGAAATATATCTGTGAAATAATAAACAGGCAGTCTAAGGCACTTGAAATAAATTTTGAAGTAAGCTTTCACCAATTTAGCTGGTTTTGGTTTTGTTTTTTTTTCTTTTCTTTACCAAGGATGCACTTTAAGCAGCAGGATGTCAGAAGATAATTCAGTTGCTGTTTGCACAGTACAAAGAGCAAGCACAGTACTTGAAGGAAGAAATATAGATTTGTAAAAAAGAAAAATCACCGGCTAGAAGACTCATTCACCATAGGCAAGACAGGTCCTTTAACCACAATCCAAGAGGTCTGTACCAGGGTGATCCTAGTGCAAGATGACAGTATCAGACAATGAGTGTAGAACAAAAAAAAGTAGAAGGGTGAAGCAACAGATAAGGTAACATTGGTGATACATATCTAAAGGACCACTGATTAAGATGGCTATTACAAGATTAATACAGAAAGGCAGATTGTGTGTCTGTAGTAGCTAAAGAAGAGGGGACAAAAGCTACGATTTGTAAAAACAAGTGAAATTCTGCAGCCTCACAACTTCTTTTTCTAATCTATTGAAGCTTTCTATGAAACCCCCAATATTTCAAAGCAGAAAAAATCCACTTCTATTCCATTCACTTATCATAAGGAAAAAGAAAGTTCTCAGATGTGTGTAAATATTGAAATACTTAGGGAAAAAACGTTCCACTCAGTAGCTTCAGGCAAAGCAGTAAACATACCTGTAAGAAACTAATTTGGCATCAGAGGTTTCAGGAAACCACTTGTTGCTAAACTGGAGAGGCATGGATTTGACAGATGGACCACACACTGGATAAGGAATTGGCTGAATCATCACATTCAAAGAGTTGTCATCAATGGCTAAAGGTCCAAGTGGAGACCAGGGACAAGTCACGTTCCTTAGGTGTCAGTATTGAGACTGGTGCTGTTTAACATATTTTTGGTGACATGGATAGGCACAGCTACAGGTTGGGCAAAGAGGAGATTCAGAGCAGCCCTGCGGAGAAGGACTTGGGGGTGGTGGTCAAAGAGAAAATGAACATGAGCCAGCTTCAGTGTGCACTTACAGCCCAGAAAGCCAACTGTATCCTGGGCTGCATCAAAAGGAGCATGACCAGTAGGTCGAAGGAGGTGATCCTGCCCCTCTGCTCTGCTCTCGCGAGACCTCACCTGGAGTATTGGGTGCAGTTCTGGTGTCCTCAACACAAAAAGGACATGGAACTGTTGGAACAAGTGCAGATGAGGGCCATGAGGATGATCAGGGGACTGGAGCATCTCCCATATGAAGACAGCCTGAGAGAGTTGGGGCTGTTCAGCCTGGGGAAGAGAAGACTGCATGGAGACCTCCTAGCAGCCTTCCAGTATCTGAAGGGGGCCTATAGGGCTGCTGGGGAGGGACTCTTCATTAGAGACTGTAGTGACAGGNGAGACCTCCTAGCAGCCTTCCAGTATCTGAAGGGGGCCTATAGGGCTGCTGGGGAGGGACTCTTCATTAGAGACTGTAGTGACAGGACAAGGGGTAAGGGGTTCAAACTTAAACAGGAGAGGTTTAGATTGGATGTAAGGAAGAAATTCTTTCCTGTTAGGGGGGTGAGATGCTGGAATGGGTTGCCCAGGGAGGTTGTGAATGCTCCATCCCTGGTAGTGTTTAAGGCCAGGTTAGATGAAGCCTTGGGTGACATGGTTTAGTGTGAGGTGTCCCTGCTTACGGCAGGGGGGTTGGAAGTAGATGATTTTAAGGTCCTTTCCAACCCTATGACAGCGAGATTGAGTCAGCAAGTTTGCTGACAACTCCAAGCTGTGTGGTTAAGTCAACATGCTGGAGGGAAGAGATGTCATCCAGAGGGACTTCGACAGGCTTGAGAGGTGGGCCAGTGCCAACCTCATGAAGGCCAAGTACAAGGTCCTGCACCTGGGTTGGGGCAATCTCAAGAAAAAATACAGGCTGGGAGGAATATGCATTGAAAGCAGCTGTGAGGAAAAGAACTGGGGGTGTTGGTTGGTGAGAAGATCAACATGAGCCAATGGTGTGGGCTTTTAGACCAGAAAGCCAGGTGTATGCTGGGCTGCATTAAAAAGACTGTGGCCAGCTCTGCTCTTCTCTCATGAGACCCCACCTGGAGTACTGTGTTTAGTTCCTGTCACTACAAGTGCCTGTAATGACAGGTCAAGGGGAGATGGCCTTAAACTGAAAGAGGGTAGATTCTTTACTGTGAGGGTGCTGAGGCACTGGCACAGGTTATCCATGGAAGTTGTGGCTGCTCCGTCCCTGCCAGTGTTCAAGGCCAGGTTGAACAGGGCTTTGAGCAACCTGATGTAGTGGAAGGTTGTAGTGGCAGGGGTTTGTAACTAGATGATCTTTAAGGTTTCTTCCAACACAAACTATGCTATGATTCTATGATTCTTTAAATACCTCCCATTTTTCATATTTAACCATCATGTACAAAAATCAGGGCTACTTCAGTTAAGGTGGATGAATTATGAATTTCTAATTTTAAGAATAAGCAAACAATGTTGCAATAAAAACATTCTAAGTAGTCAAATGACAACTTGTTGTTTCCAAACTGGGATCCACTAAGGTCAGCTTCTGTTGCAATGCTAGGTTTTATGCCTAGTGTTGCATATGAAGGCAAACAGACTGTGGGGGGATTTAAAAGTTGAAATCAATGAGACAGGGCAGTTAGCAATTGCTTTGTGCCACATTTGTGTCTGCTTTATGCAAAATAAAAGTTTCACTTACATTTCTGGCACTTTCCTCTTCTTAAAGAAATACAAGGCAGCAGCTGTAATTTTAATCAGCAAGAAACCGATACCCAACCCAATCCAAATATCTGCAAAATCAGAGAAATCAAAGACAGAAATATGTGCAATGAAACAGCCAAAGAATGAATTGAAAGATATTTCTTTCTTACAGACCCACCATTTTGAAGGAAACTTGAAGTTGGAGGCTGAAGAGGCTTAGCACTTTTGTGGCAACGGTTTCCTTTCCATTCTTTTTCACATCTGTGGATAAAACAACAATTTTTGAAAAAGGGAGAAGCAAAGAACATAAACAGTGACAAGCACACAGGAAATGCAAATCCTTTTGAGCACTTTTGCCAGGGACTAAAGCTCACCCAAGAATCACAAACAGCAGCATCAAATTTAATAGAATAAAATATGAGCAAGAAATACACACACACACACACACAAAAGGAAAAAGAAACAAAGTTCAAAGATTAGAATTGGATGCCTTCTCCATGTGCCATCATGTTATTTCCCCACAGCAAAAGAAATATGACTAATTTCCTTGTTATCCACCACGTGAAGGTTAAACACGTTTCTGAGCTAAGGATCTGGGACCCTAATGTAGAGAAAGATACTTGAATAGAGATGACAAATATGTTTTGCTCCCCTACCCAATCAGTCTCTCTTGGTTTTCTGTTTTCTTTTTAAAATGGTACCCCTTCAATAAATGCCTCTTCAAAACCAAAGCGCTACATTTGAGCTAACAACTGCAGCCATGCCAGATTATTCAACATTTTGTGTTTGGTTCAAATCCAATCTTGATTTGAAATAACAAAAATGCAACCAATCTGACACAAACTTTGATTTTTAGTTTACACTTGTTGCTTAACAGTTAATCACAATCACCAAATAAGTGTATATCATTTCTCACTTTGATTTGCCTGACTTTAGCTTTTTGATACTCTTCATCAGAATGAAGGGACCTTGGACACCCAGGCAAGGGTAGGCTGCCTCTGCTGAGACAGGTGAGTCTACCCTAAGGAGTCTCAAAATGGCTGTATGCACCTACATTTACAAACCGTAAATGATGACTACTGTAAGGAGTTGTTAAGAGATAGCTGCATATTGACATCTAAATTTCAGGCCCCCCACCTGATGAGCTGAACCCTACCCTGAGTGTCACATTGGAATGATTTCTACCAACATTTCAATTATCTGCATGGCTGGTGGTTTATGAGCTTCATAAATTTTCAACATTTTGTAAAAAAAGAAGCATCAGAAAGAAGTGATGGTAGTAATCCAGTTTCAGTCCTACTAATGTCAGATGAATAGGAAATCAATTTTACTCTGTATGATTTCTCTCTTTAGTTTCACAAACTATTAATGTGGGGTGAATTATATATTGAGCTTTTTTCTCATTGTAACATCAACATTTTTTTCATAGTCACCAATTTTTATAAAGTAATTTCTAGTTTGTAATTGTGTTTTCTTCTCCTGCCCTTAAATGTGTAATACAAAATCTCACATATACACAATTAATTCTTTATATTCAGGGTATTTTATTGGAATGTGTGAGAAAGAACTGTATGTTGTTTGTCATGATTTAGCACACGATATTGCCTATGTGCATTATCCTGGCAGATTCATACTCAGTTAACTGTGGCACTCTGGAGGGAGAGGAGTAGTACCTTTTCCCAGAAAATGACTGAGCATAGTAGACGTAGGAAGAGGAAGGGTAGGATGATAGGAGCAGCAACCACCTGTCTGCAGCCTCAGTGAAATTTAAGAGAATCCTGAAAGGATCAAGGCATTTTGGAAAGCAGATCTATACCCTAGTCTCAGACATGACAAAAGGAAGGTGACTTCACTCAAGAGTAGAAGTGGCTGATGCAGAATTTGTTGCAACTCTGCAGACCATTGAAAAACAGTGGGCAGAGATCATGGCAGGAGGAAAGTACCGGCCCTATTTGAACACAGCATGCAAAGAGAGATTTATTTAACTTTTAAATTGTTTTACCCCACAGACCTGAGTTTTCTTTGGTTAAAGGTTTACCTTGTTCAAGGTTAGTAATTGGTATATTAATGAATCCCAGCTTTAGAGACTGGAGCCAGTAGCATATTCCAACATGCTCATTTTAAAGATAAAGTAGCACAATTTAAGCTGACAGGTCTGGCTGAGCTGAAGACCTATTGTATTCAGTGATTGAAGATACCTAGTCCCTTCAGTCCTCCTTTTTCTTTGGCATACTACAAAAAAATCATGTCATTCATAAGCTGTTCTTTTATGCAGATTGATGATTTTATACGAAAGTCAAATTGCAGTTGGGCTCATACCAAGCCCTGTGGATCCATGTAGAAACATTGCAGTCTGATGGTAATCACCCATCAAAATAATTTTCTGATTGCTCTTGATTGTATAATTCCTTTTCTCCCCATTTACCACATTTTCTGTTAAGCTGGATATGCTTTTAACCAAAATTGCCCCCTTTCTTATCACTGCAGAACTTATTTAACTGTAAAAGAAAGAATGAGAAAACAGATTTGCAGCTGTGCGCAAGCACTAGCCAGATACGGTGAGAGAGGTGCCATCTGCTGCTCTGGAACCATTGGGCATAGCTTGCCTCAGGGCTGCAAAGAAGTAGTTCTCATAAAGCAAAAGTGTGTACTGGTAAAAGCACAGGAAAGTCCTACTCCCCAGAAATAACTATATATATCTTCATACGCTATGTTTCCATTTATTGATGAATTATTTCCACATATTCATGCTGTGTATAAATCATGGATAAAAAAGTTAAGCACCTTTTAGTCATACAGATGTCTAGTTTGTCTTCTTAAACATACATACGGGTTTTATAATCAACTACTAACTACTTCAGGTTGGCCATTTATTTCCTTCCAAATCTCTGAATATCAAGAGTATTGTTTTATGTTACGTGACACACACCACTTAAGAATCTGTTGTAAAGAGGTAAAAAATGGATTAAGACAGAGCAAAGATAGTATCTCTGAAACTTAGGGTAAGTGGTTCAAATTCAGAAATGAGTAAGTGGGAAAAAAACATTTTAAAGCATGAAGCATTGGGGCTGTTTATAGGGAGAGGAAGGAGGCAAAGCTAAAAAGATGAAGTTGGTAAAGACAACATAGATAATTCTCAAAGACCAGGATGGAAAAGGAGTGCTAAACAGCAAAAACTTGAAAAGTGAGTATATCAGTCAGTTAAGTACTCCCACTCGTATCTTCATACATTGATTTGTTTGCTCATTTTTATCTCTGGCAGGGGAACTTAGCAATCATCCCTGCCACTGAGGTAAAATACAAGACTATCAGAAAAATCTGGGTTACAATCTGGAGAGTCATTCAACTCTTCTTAAGATTTTGCTGTTCATTAGATACAAAATGATGTCTTCTCAAGTAAAAAATAAAAGAATGAGAGAAAAAGCTTACAGCTAGCTAAGAAGCCTTCAAATTTCAGTAAGGCTTGAAGTAAAACATGGGAAAATCGTTCATTAATGTCTTTAGCTCTCAGCTGATACAAGAGCTGCCTCTAGCTTTTACCGAAGCCAAGCATTCCCGTGCCCAGAATAGAGAAAAACTCATCTTAAATATCAAAAACATTCTTGTTTTATAGATGTTGAAAAAGATTTTGATCCTTTTATATTTGTCTTCTGTAGAAACACTAACTGACTGCAGTGATAGCTGTGGTGGAGAAATCAGTAAATTGAAAAAAGAGAATAGAATGAGGTTTTTAACTGAACTGGTATCTGTCAGGAACAGACTGGAGAAGATAAAAGTTCTAGACCATTTATTTAAAATAAAATATATCTAATTCTAGAAAAGCTACTCCAGTTATTTCACTCCATTGTAAAAACTCCTCATGGTCTTCTATAGGACATTTGTAGGTTTGGTAAGAAATACAGAAGATTTTACAGGTCTAAAAATGCTATACCACTATATATAATTTTATATTAAACTAAATCCAAGGAATGTTGTAGGCCATAACCAACTAATCAAATTATTTTGGAAGCTAAACAAAACTTATACAACAAAACAGAGAACTTACTGTCCTTAAAGTATGAGATAAATGTACCCACTTCTCTTAGTCTGACTCTTTGCAGCCTTCTACCTGTGCAGTCCCTTGCAACTGTGTGAGATTGGTTTTGAAATTATATTCTTTTCATCTAGTGACATTTCCCATAGACTCTGTCCAATACATGTTGGACAGGTGGTTGATAAGAAAACAGAAATGTTACTCTTTTCATCATGGAATAAAATAAAAACATCAGAAAAACAGGTGGGAAAGACAAGTTCCAAATGAAACACGGTATCAGTTCATAATACTTTTGAGGAAATGTTTTTTGTTTTTTGATGGAAGATGTTTCCTTAGCTGTTTGTACTGAAGGCACAGAATACATATTCCTGTGCTTTTGCAATCTCAATAGTACAGTCTCATCCCCAAGACTTGGTCCTTTGCCTGTTATTGCAAAACTGTAAGACTAATAATACCAGGCAGCTTTGTAGGAAATGAAGTAAAACTTCACCTTTCTACTGTGCTTGACACATACAATTCTGAAGTGAGCTTTAATTACTCTAACAGCTCCAGGTAGGTCAGAGCAGCCTGTGGTATACACCCGAGAGGTGCTCCAGTTAATGAAGGAGAACACTCTTAAATACCTACCAACAGCTGTGCATGGACTGTACTTACAGTGCCTTACTTTCAGATGGGAAGCAGACAAGTTGCTTCTTCAAAGTTGCTATTAGCTTTTTCTCTGATGAGAGCAGCTGGGTGATATGCAAATGCTGATGTGGTGGAAGGACCTTACAGAGTGCAGCTCATCCATGTCTTCTGGGCAATGTGTTAAATCTACATTAGCAGGGTAATGGGAATTTTAAAAGCTTCCTTAATAATTCTTTCCTGCTATTTTATTTTTTAAGGTAGACAGTTCTGAAAAAGGTCTGAATTTATCTCTTGAGCCATGAGGCTGAAATTTCACATTATTTATGTACAATTAATTTTCTTGGACTGATTACATCTTGACTAATTAAAATTATTTATTTATTTAATTGAAATTAAATTGAGTAAAATTAAATTTAATTATTTAATTTTAATTAAAATGCCACATTTTACATGAGTCTTAAACATATCTGAAACACATAGATGGTCACCACAACCCATTCAAACAGGAAGCTCCTCTTAACTGAAACAGGAAGAGCAAGAGAGAAAGACAGATGAAATAGCCCTTGAATACTTCCATCCAAGTGCACATCCCAATCTCTCCTTCCTGACAAAGTATCTTCTGCTATTAGCAAGTCCTTATGGGAAAGTCACCCTGGAAGCTAACCCTCCGAATTTACTTCTAGGATTTCTAACTCATTATTTCCTAATATAGATAATGGTAATGGAGAGGAATGAACGTAGCATCGCCTGTGTTGCTGTATTCAGTGCCTGCTGTTATGGATTTTCTCACTCTGAACGAAAGTAAAACCCAGACAAGTTGTCTGTTGTTTTTGATGTTCATTCGAGGCAGGTTTGATTTACAAGATCATGTCTGGCTGATACACTGCTGCATTTCAGAATATTAAAACACATCTCTTTTTCTTATTTTTATCTGAAACATTTGTCATACAGAAAACCTAGTCTCTATATCAGTTATACATTCAGAATGCCCAACGGCCAGCTAAGCATTTATTATGCATGGTATTTGTAATATGTAAAAAAAGGCAGTAATATGTGGATGTTTGTAGTTGTATTTTCCTGCAAGTATGACTGTACACTTTGTGGTGTACTTTACAGATTGTACTTATGAATCTGCCACAATATACCAAGCCAATATCTTCTGGGTGAACCCAGATTTGCCATTGCTGTGTTTATAATGCATTTGCTATGTTTATAATACATTTTCTGTGCTTATAATACATTACATAGGGGTCATTACACATGAATGCTGACATTATTCGGGAGCTGCGCCATATCTAGTGAAGTGCAGGCTGCTCCAGGAGTGGTGACAGAGGACACAGGGGAAAAAGAACCCCAACAGACCCACACTTAGCTCCTTGCAGAAAACAGAGAATTTACATCCATATAAATGCATACATATCAGTGTAGAAACAGTCTCTGTACTCCTTAGCCTTTGCAATCAATGTTATGCAAAATAAGCTTCACTAAACACTAGAGGATGATGAATACAGCAACTCTTCATTGCATTATAGGGAAAAAGTAACCTTTACTTCTGCAGTGTAGTTATCCATTTGCACTCCACCTATTATTAGCAATGTACTCAAAAAAAAAAAAATAATCATACTCTGTGATTAGTCTTTATTGCTGAATCAAAATATATAAAATTCCAGTACTGAATGTCACATGAATGGTCTCTGGAGATACGATACTTATGATGATTGTGGCCTGTTGTCTGCTGACTGTAGCAGGAATTAGGATCCATATTAGTCTCCTCATGGTTAAGCTCACAAATGCAGCACAAGGAGAAACCTCTTGGAAAAGACAGGTGAAGTGGATGGTAACCTTGAATGTCAAGAATCTGTAGCATGTAAATAAGGACACATTAACTCACTGGAAGAGAGTTAGATGTTCTCTGAAACACTGTGTGCAGTTCTGATCATTTCTATTCAGGAAGATGAAACAAGACAGGGGAGGACTGCTAAGGATGAGCAGAAAAATAGAAAGTCTTTCTCACAAGAAGATTCCAAGAGTTTAGTTTGCTTAGTCTACTGAAAGAAAAGCTGAAAGGCATAAGGCTTTTCTCCAGAAACACTTTTGAGGATAAACAACAGAGGTATTGAGGGACCTTTTAGGGTAATGGAGGATATTCGCACAAGCACAAATGAGTATAGCTATGAATAAATTTATGAGGTAATTCTTAGAAAGTATACAAAGAGAGAAGCAAGGCTTTTATCCTTCCTGCTTTTCTCCTAGCATGTTGCTTCAGAAGAGTCAGTTGGTATCCTCTGTACATAGTACCACATACTCCAAGTATTTTCGGATGCTGGAAACTCCCAGTATTACAGCCAGGTAGAGAGGAATATGCAAGCCAAGATTTTCCCATAATTATTCAACTCACTAAACTTCTAAATAAAATTGTATAATTGTGACTGTGTGTGATAACAAGGGCCTGGATTTGAGGACTCATATATAGCTTTTATTCTGAAAACTGCTAAAATTCATAACTGGTAAATATAAAGGAATCAGCATGAGACAGTAAAATGAGGTATAAACAGATTCTAAATGAAACATAAGTATTCTGAGAAAAGATCAGTGCATCCTCATAGATTATTCAATGAAAGTAACTGCTCACTTTGTATAATAAAAGCATGCACTATGCATAAAGAATAAAACAGAAGGCATTAGAGATTACAATCTCTAATCTCTAGTGATAAAATCATATGGCAGAGACAGAAAATATTAGATTTAATTTATATAGAAGATGAGTGGGAGCAGTAATGCTGAAGGTAAACAAAATGATATAGGGTAAATGGGATAAAAATAGTGTGCTTCTGCTTATCCTCTAGAATGTTCAATCAAACTGAAAGGAAATATATCTTAAACTAATAATAAGGAAGCTATTTGTCACACAGTGCTTAACTGAGCTGGGGGAGTCCTTGCAATAACAAGCCTGAGAAGCCAAGAACTTAATGATATGTACTAGAAAGCTCCCCTTAACACAGAAAATGAAACTCTCTAGAGATTGCAGAGCTTAAAGTGCTAACTGATGGCAATTTGGAAGAAAATTTACTGTCATCATCATTTTCGACATATATCTTCTGGTTTCTATTCTCCCAGCATGTGCTGGGAGCTACTCAGCATGACACATGGTGATTACTCATTGGTCTTATAGCCACAATGAGAGGTTTTAATTACAGCCTGTGTTGAATAAGAAAAGGTAACTGTTAGAAGAAAGGACTCAGTCAGTATATCTAATTGCTTTTTATATAGATACACAGTGAAACTATGCTGACCAGTTTCAAAGGTTTAGAGTGGGACTTAATTTTTCTAACATTAACCACCTGAAAAGGTGGGTATCTAGACAGCTTGGACAAGCTTACACTATGTGAAGTGAAATAAAGAGACAAATTCTTGTCTGGGAGCTTTACCATTGATTATAACAATGTCATGATCTCTAGTTCAGGTTATGTAGGTGCATTTAGCTGTTACACAGCTAGGCAAGAGGAACACCTTAATGTCTTCAGTTAAATGTTTAAATAGAAAACAAGCAGCATCTGATGTTCAGAGTAGGAGCATGAGGGTGAGCTTTGCATCATGGACGGCTTGCAAGTGACATACTGTTAGCTCCAGGCAAACCGTTTACTGAAGGGGAAAGGGTAAACACCATCTCTAGCGTCAGTCATTTTAAATAGAGATTATTGGAAAATTTCAGAACAAATATTTCTTCACTGAAATTGGTTGACACATGAAAAAGCTCACATATAAAAGCTCCTATCAGTGAATTTGAATTAAAGATATTCTGTCAGTGTGTGAAACCTGCCTGATCTGCCTGATTCCTTGTCTGGCTCCTTCCCTAGAAAACCTCAGAACTAACCACAGATTTTGAAGTTACTCTGCTGAGAATTCCAGTGTTTTGAAAAACAAACTGTTTTATGGCTTTACTAAAATTCTTCTAGTTTCAAATGGTTGTGATAGTCTAGTACATGACTTTTTTTCTTCCACTGTATCTTATCTATCATAAGGAAATGCAGGCCTATATGGAAATTGCTTACTGTCTTCTGTTTTTGTGCCTTTACTCTTCAATGAGATAGGCCCCAGCAGAATTCTTTGAGGGAAGGTATGTGGCATACACTCTATTTTATGGCAGATTCATTCAGCTACAGCAACGAAGCAGAAGTATGTGTTCACAGCAGATGGTCAGAATTGACCCTCAGGCATTTCAAACAGTTACATTCGGTTTTATGCTATTTTTCCCCATCTTCTTAAATAATTGTTTTCAGGTAATAGATTTTCCAGTATCGTAAAATAGTGGTTAAAGGCACCATGGACAAATCATGAATCTACTCTTGGAACTGAAGAAAGGATTTGGTGCTAGATAACAGGGAAATGACTATTCACCTAGCTAACCATTAAACAAAATCAAAGTCATAAGATTTCTTCCGAAAAGAAAAAAAAAGTGTCTTTTTAAAATGGAAATTTCTTTAGGATAAAATCAGTATTTCAATGCTACTTTATTCAAAGGTCAAACCATTAGAAAGCATATTGCTTAATTCTAACTGATGCTGACATGTGACTGTCACACAACAGAGAAAGAAACAGCTTGAAACAATGTAGTAGGTACATTAATCATTAACCACTGGAGACCAGAGTTCAAATTACAACTGAATCCTGAGTTTCAGCTCCCGCTGAGGGGTGAGTCTGTAGCTGTGCTTTGTAAAAAGTAATCATCAGAATAAATAACCTTGGCCATAAAAAAACTATTAACATTTTCAACGTGGATAACCCAGTGAAAATTAGTAATTTTGTGAACTAGAATTAAAAGATAGGATACTGCGAGAGTGGGGCTAGCAGTTTGCTGACTGAGGGAGATCTGGTGTAGATACTCCAAGTAATATGCCTAACACAGACAGCATTTCACTAGTGAATAAATGGAAGTGTCTCCATTTTCTCTTAAAGTAATACAAATTGCTATCTACAATATGAAGTGAACCTGCTCAAGAAGTCTGATCAATATGGCTGTATGTGAGCTACGGAAGCAAAGTGAAAAAGTTCACTGAAGACATACACCTTAGCTTAAATCAGCTTACGGTAACCATATGTCAGTCTGTTTATCCGTCTTGTTTTCCAGTTCTTTCTTTCTTCCTTCCTTCCTTCCTTCCTTCCTTCCTTCTCTCCTCTCCCAATTTTACATGCCTGCCCTGTTGTGTTTTTCTTTCATCTATTTTTTTCCTCCCTCACTTTTGCTATTTGTGGGACATGCACTTGGAGATTTGCTCTAGAAGACACTCCAAAAAGGGGAAGAACATAAAGGGAAAGAGAGCAAGGAGAAATAGAGACAGAGAAACGAGTATCAAAAAACCAGCTTTTTACATCTGTGTCTCAGATATAGCCCCTAGCTGCAACTTCTAGCCAACTGAATGAAGAAGTGACCTGACAGAAAGCCTGACTGCACAGCTGTATTGACAGCTGGTAGAAACACTCTTTACCTTTCAGAAATGGCACTAATTTAATATTAGGTAAAATTAGGAAAGAATGCAATAAAGCATAAAAGATATCTAGTTTTAAAATACACCTGTTAATTTCACAGAAAAAAAGCTCTTTTGCTTAAATGATAGTTCTGTTTACAGAACAGATGGGGTTACGGATCAGTAGAAAACCTAATAAAAGATCTGAATATATTTACAGTGGCTGGATTTTTCCACAGAGACTTTCCTTTTCTTGTGTTCTTTTTGCTTTATGTGGGTTTGTTTTTTGAGAGGTGGAGAATTTTTATTTGGTTTTTGTTTGGTTTTGTTTTTAAATATTCGATCTTATTGCCTTTAGTCAGACTATAACAGTACTATATATTCACTAGTTTGTTATCAGCATTATAACTAGTTAGGTAAGAAACAATAGATATTTATTGCAAAATCAGTTTATGTATCTGCTTTTCACTGCTGTTTGCCCTCTGAACAGCTTTCATATGGATAAATCTGTAATGTCCAGGAGAAATTAGTTTCTTAATAGCTTGCCCGATGGAAAATTAATTTCTTTTTTTGCCTTTCTTGCTCAGCCTTTTCAGCATTGGTTTAGTCTTTTTAACAGCTATAATGGTCTGCTTTAACCAGAGCCGGCCACCACGGGGCATTGCTCCTGGCAGGTGGATTGTAGTATATATTGGAGATTATAAATCATTTTGACATTCTCAGCCAGTCATAAATTTATCTGCTTACATGGGAGACAACACTGTACAATAACATTTAATGCTGCTGCTTCTCAACATTGTACAAGCTAGGTTCAGAAGTACAGACTAAGATTACATCAACATGAAAATATTCTTAAAACTTTTCACTTTAAATATCTGTCTATAAGAAACAAATAGACAAAAAGGCCACAAACCCACTCTTTCTCTTAATCTCCATGTAATACAGGGGCAGTGGTTTATACTCTGTTTGAACCACTCACCCTCCGGAATGGGCTTAAATTCTGCAATAAATTCTATATATGCCATTGTGGTCTATGGGAAAGTATAATGCTGGCAGGTTGTATCTACATATTGCACAGTCCTCTTCTGATATCGGAGATTAATTTCACAGAAGCTTGGGGAATTCACTCTCTAGTTTCTTCCTAATAAGTTAAATTTATGAAATCTTCAGAGAAATGACCTTTAAAAAATTTATGAGAACCTAAGACACTTTAGATGCAATAAAAAGAATTTCATCACCTTTCTCCCAGCTCCACATTCTGTTAGCGTTGTTATGGTTACAGAGTCAAGACTTGATAATTTAGGAGAGGCTGGAATTAAGGATTCCCATGCAATTTCGATTCCAACCCTCATGTGTGTTCAGGCACAGTATTTAATTGGAAGATCACAAAATCCCTCTACACCTCCCTCCCTAATCAAAAACTTTCATTCTGCTATTCACTGCTTAGCTTTGCAATAAGATTATTATCACAGTATATAAGAGAGGCAATTCACTATGCCAAGTGAAAAAACAGGCAAAAAAAATTGTTATTATGAACAGCTAAACCATCTCTTCTGTCATCAGCATTCAAACCTTCAAACTTCTTTACTTAATACTGCTCTAGTAGTTGACATGAAGAGAAATTTGAATTCCAGGTGCATTCTTGAGAGTTTTATTAGGAAGAATAGATAGCTCTAAATCTGGCTTGTTTGTACAACTTTGATAGAAGAGCTTATTTTAACTGATATACTGGGTATTTTGATAAAGCCAAATCTTTCCCATAGTCTTCAGTGTACCACAGATTGTTAATAATATACGGTGAGCTACAGCTGATATTAATAGAATTTCTAACAGTATTCCATTCAATAAAGTTGCAGCCAAAGAATGTGCAATACAGATGTAGAACAGAGAACTATTCCCCTGATGTTAATGCTATGTGCAATAAATCATGGTACTTGCACAACTCAAAGCATGTCTTTTTATATTCCTTTAAGGTGTACCACTTGGCAGAAAAAAACCTAGTTAACCTCCATTGCTGGTCAACAGCACTAACAGACAGCTGCAGCATCCAAATATCTGTGAGGCCAAAGAATCCTTGCTATGTCCCGGTTTTCTACTGACAATTTTATGTCAACAGTTGGGATGAGGTGGCAGGGAGCCATGACAAACATTCCATATTAATAAGGGACAGATTTACATTTTGTAAAGGCACAGGATGAAGACTTTTATATAACCTGAAGTCAGCTTCTATACAGCTAAAAAACTGATTTTATTAACCGACATCTTCTCTGAATGTAAGGACATTGCACTTTTTCACCTATTTGGAATAAAAAATGTATTTTTTTCTGTATGGTTCCTAGCAGATGATTATTTTTTGCTACTCTTGAAACAGTCTGTTACAAAGCTGGTACAATGCTCTGCCTTTGTTCTTCACTTCAGTAACTGAAAATCAAGACAAGATATCTTAATTTCACAAATATCTTCAAAGAATTAGAGTGAGAAAGGTATTGCATTACTGCATATCATATCATGTATGGTAAAGAAATTCATAATATATCAAAGCATGACATATTCTGACATGTGTTCTCAAATATTACCTGTTAGCCAACTCTTTTATGGGTAAAACGAGACTAAACTTATTGGTACATGACAGTTTTCTATCTTTTGAATAAGAGCAGACATGGATAAAATGTTTTCTAATTTGTTTTTTTTTTTTACTAGAAGGATTTTCTCATAGCAGCTTTTTTGAATATGTTACTGTAAAATCAAGAATAGCCTAAAGTTTTATTCTGTTTTTCATGATGCAGCTGATGACCTGCTGCTTTACAGGATTGACAGTTTTGACATCTAAAATTTCCTTTCCATTTTTCTTTCCTTTTTTCCTTGGGAAGTAATCTGAATTTTAGAGCACAGTAGTCTACGGTAGCTTTTCTTCTGTCTCCAAACTTTACATTACAACTGTTTTGGTTATGTTGTGATATTCACCAAAACTCACTAGCAGGACTGATACTACATCTGGACCTGGATTATTAAATCCCACATCATATCTTTATGTTGTGGGCACCAAGTATATACACAGAGCCATGAAAATAGCAATGCAAGTCTAACTCACTGTCCATTCTTGACATTTTATCACAGGATATGCAATGCTTGCTTTTCATATTGAAAATTTGTGAATCTCAGCCTGTTTCTTTACAAATGTAAATATGTAGATAGATTGCATAATTGCTTTCACTGTTAAATTCCATTAATCAGTGTGAATAGCTTTGGTCGACCCCTCGGATGGAGGAAGCAGGTTGATCTTTTCCTGAGAAACTACTGAGCAGCTAGAGAAGAGGTAAGGAAGAGAGTGGAGACTGCAGATGGAATCACAGGATGACACAGCACAGAGCTGCCAGCCTGCAGCTCACAATAAAAAAACTGAGAAACAACTGAAAGGAGAAAGAAAAAGAGTGGAGATGAAGGGTCTCAGAGACAAGTGGAGGCTTCCTCAGGACCAGAAGAAGAAGAGCAGAGCTTGTAGCCACTCAGAAAGAATCTAAGGTAACTGCAGCAAGATGGGAAGTGAGGACACATCATTGACAAAAAGTAGGCAAGGTGATAGCTGTGAGTAAATGCTTTTATATCTACTCTATTTTCCCTAGTTACACTGAGTTTTCTTGATTTAAATAGTATTCTAATTCAGATTCCAGTAAAGCTGGCTTTGAGTTTAAAAGCCTTTTTGTGTTCAGGCTGGGTATACCTACTTTTAAGATAGAGCACGTTGCAAGTACATCTTAAGGGATAAAAAAGAAACCAAAAACCAGACAAAAAGCCACGATCATATTATTAGGAAAAAGAGTGCCAACTGTTTTTTTCTTAGCCTGGGTTTGACTGTAGGTCACTAAATCATAGAGTCATAGAATCACAGAATAGTTAGGGTTGGAAAGGACCTTAAGATCATCTAGTTCCAACCACCCTGCCATAAGCAGGGACACCCCACACTAAACCATGTCACCCAAGGCTTCATCCAACCTGGCCTTGAACACTGCCAGGGATGGAGCAGTCACAGTGTCCCTGGGCAACCCATTCCAGCATCTTACCACCCTAATAGGAAAGAACTTCTTCATTATATGCAATCTAAACTTCCCCTGCATCTGCAGGTATTTTCCCATGCACAGGTAGAAGAGGACACAGGCAGCTGCTTGGAAGTGGCAGGAACCTGCCTGCTTTCCTTACTTCCTTGCTTGACTGCTTGCTTCCCTCTTTCCTCCTGCTCCCTCCCTTCCCTGCAAATTAGTTGTGAAAAATATTGTAGTCAGCTCACGCCAGAGGAAATGGAGAAGAAAAACAATATCTATTTTCTTCTCTTAGCTTTTATGCGGTAAGAAACATTACTAACCAGGCTGGGAGAAACAGTATTTTGCCTGTATTTACGTTTCTGTCATATTACTACCTTCAACTTGATTTTCAGCTCTTCAGGCAATCTATCTCCACTTCTACCATTGACATTGCTCCATTTCACTTATTAACCAAATACATCCCTGTCTTAATAAAAGGTCTTACAAATGTTTTCAGATTACTCGGAGCTCCACCAGTTTAGAAACACAGCTACATATCCCCACAAGAGAGATCATACTCCTACACTGCCTGATCCTTGCACCCCTGTCCTGGGTTCAGCAGGAATTCCAGTGAAAAAATATCTCTCCTGATATTTTATACTTTGGACAGATGGTAAATATCACACAACTAGTTTGCAGGATATTTCTACAATATCTTCAAGTCTAACACAAAACCAGTTAAAACAAAATTCTATTTCAAAGTAATTCTTTTTGGTAAGAGATAACAAAATCCTGTCCAATTTACAGAGTGTATGTTGGTGTAAGGTTGGCTGGCTTTTTCACTTTACACTTCCAGGTGGAGATAAGAACTTTTACATCAGCTGAAGAATTGGTTTACTTATTACTGTGGTGTTACTTACTACTATGAACTTCTTTTACTGCTAAAGAATGAAGCTAGAAATAAGAAATGTACAGGGCCAAGTACTGATAAGAGTGGAAAGAGTATTTCTTGCAGGCATGTGTACATTGTAGAACTCGTATGAACATCAACGCAAACTGAAGGATCTACTCAGTTTTGTAAACTAAGTACTGATTTTTTTTTCTTTTATTTCATAATTGAAGCATGGCTAGTATCTCAGACTATCCTCAATCTTTTCTTGAAAGGTTGAGGGCTAAAATGAGAGCAGCGGTTGGTGTTCATGCATGTAGTGCTCTTCTGAGTAACAATTTATATGAATGTGTTTACCTTTGAGATTAATTATTTCTTCCCGAGCATTTAATGAAGCCTTAATTCTTGCCCTTAAGCAGTTCCTTTCCAGCTATTTTCTTTCCTTTTCTCAAGAAAGAAACTTTGAGAGCTTGCTTTCCATGAGGATTCAATAAAACCACCCTTCCTGTTGCTCTGGTCACCCACACAGCAAATAGGAAGTTAAACTGTTTGCTGACATATCTCTTATGGTTTGGGTCTGAGCCTCTGCTCTTGTGCCTGCTGCCAGAAGTTTGACTTGCACAGACAATACTTTGTGGGTGGTGACTTCACTGGAAATCAAGAGCCAAGAACTGAAATGTCCTATGTGCCATGTCTGTGGTGCTTAGGAAAACATTACTGGATCCACACTTTTAAAGTAACAGCAGATGTGCCTATTTTGTGGTAACCATGCAGTGGAAGAAAGCTGTTCTCTGGCCCCTAAACTCCAGCTTAGCTAATCATAAGGAAGGTTAGCAAATACAGTATTTTTCTCATGACGTTTCATAAACACAAAGTTACAAAACGAATGTGGATGGAAAGGCAAATAATCCTTCCATCCCTTGTGATCTGCATAGAATTGTGGTTTGCCTGAACTGGCTAAAAGTTCCTGGTAATTATTTAGAAAGATTGGCACTGTTTAGAGAGCTAACATATCTGCATAAATTCCTATCTTACCCATGCATTTTTTGGAACATACAAATGAATTTTGATACATTCATTGTCAACAGATATGTAAGGACTATCCTAAATCCAGATGTGGAATTTGTATCCATATTGTTGATATTTGATATCATTGATATCTTGAGCACACATACAGGCTGGGTAGAGAATGGATTGAGAACAGCCCTGAGGAGAAAGACTTGGTCGACAAATCTAACATGACTCAGCAATGTGTGCTTCAGACCAGAAAGTGAACCATGCTCTCTGCATCAAAAGAAATGTGACCAGCAGGTTGAGGAAGGTGATTTTCCTCCTCTACTCTGCTTTTGTAAGAACAAACCTGAGTACTGAGTCGAGCTCTGGGATCCCAACATAAGACATGGACCTGTTGGAACTAGTCCCAAGGAGGGCCGTGAAGATAATCAGAGGATTGGAGTACCTTTGCTAAGAAGACAGGCTGAGAACTGGGCTTGTTCAGCCTGGAGAACAGAAGGCTCATGGGAGACCTTACAGAAGCCTTCCAACAGCTAAAGGGGGACTACAAGAAAGCTGGAGAGGGGCTTTTTAGGAGGGCATGTATCGACAGGACAAGGGATAATGGCTTTAAATTGAGAGGATAGATTTAGATTGGATACTAGGAAGAATTTCTTTACTGTGACGGTGGTGAAGCACTGGAATAGGTTGATGAGAGAAGTTGTGACTGCCCCATCCCTGGCAGTGTTAAAGGCCAGGTTAGATGAGGCTTTGAGCAACCTGGCCTGGTTGAGGAAGAGGGGGCTGGAACTAGGTGATCCTTAAGGTACCTTCCAACCCAAACCATTCTATGATTCTATGATATTTCTCTACAGTTCACAGTCAGCTTGAAGGAATCAGAAATGAACACATAAACCAATATTTGTATAGAAAAAGCAAGTATAAACTTATAAGCATATACTTAAATAAGTATAAACTTATAAGTATAAAGTACTTATTAAGTATATACTTACAAGATGTAGAGATATTGATTGCTGTTTAGCCTGTCTGATTTACTCCTACATATTCTATGGGACATTATGAATGGAACGGTGAAAGTTTCAGTCAAAGTTGAGCAGTGATTACAGCTAAAATAAACCATTCCAGTGCTGTTTTAGTACATTACTGAAAACAATCTTTACTAAATATTCTTAACTGCAGTCAGTTACTGCATCACTGAAGTCCAGAAAGTTTACTCATCAAACTGTTAGGTATATCTATCATTGCCTTACTCACACCAGCCTTGCAGAATCCTCAGTAATATTAAAAAATAAATAGCAAGGGTGTCTTTATTAATTTGGTTTTCAACTTTTTGAGACAAGCACGTAAGAAAACCCAAGTGTTCTGCAAGAACTGGCATTGTTCTTCCATGTTTTCATAAGTGTTTTTTTGCTTTGTTTCGTTTTTTTTCCCAAAAAAATTGTTACTGGCTTCTTGGGGTTCTTGGGAGCCTCTAAGAGCATGTAGAATCCTGACATTTGTTTATGTAGTTATAATTAACTATTACAATTCCTGTGTTTCTTATTATATCTGGGTCCCATTTCATGAAGGCGAAGAGTCCTTCTCATGAAGAACTTGAAACGAACACACCAAAAGGGCTGGAGGAGAGGGAGGACTGTTACAAGCTCATTGCTGATGAAGAAGAAAGTCAAAGAGAGGAAAAGAGTGAACTTTATTAATACTTAATCAATATTGCACCAGAAAGCCTTTTGAAAGTAGGTAGGATATGGGTTTTTAAATTGCTTGCAAGATTTGGAAGAACTTAGAGAAGCTGCACATGCTGAGCTCAGAATTCCAGACTTGTACTTTATTCTCAGAACTACTTTATACCCCTACAGAAGCAGAATGAATGGATGTGCACAGTAAGTGCTCAGTTGCTCAAGTGCTTTTTTTTTGTGGCCTTAGAATTTTTACGTCAAAAAATTTGTTTTTTAATGGTCCAGCCATCTTTCCTGCCAGGATTCATAAATCCATGCAAGGAACTGCTGCTTGAACTGCTTTAAAAATAACAAAAAAAAAGGAAAAAACAAGCCAAAATGCTTCCATGTGGGTTCTTTGTTGCAGAAGAGTAAAATTAGTCATAAGGAATGCACGCACTGGCACCACTTTGAATACTTTTGAATATATTGAACACTTCAATAATTTTTTAAAACCACTAATAAAATGTGTTTTGCAATTTTTCTGTGCTTTCTGTTTCACTGATGTTATATGTCTTGGGTTTGCATGGCAAGGTTTTGGTGGCAGGGAAGCCATAGGAGTGGCTTCTGTGAGAAGCCATCAGAAGCTTTCACCATGTCAACAGAGGCAGAGCTAGCCAGCTCCAAGACAGACCTGCTGCTGGCCAAGGCTGACCTCATCAGCAAAGATGATAGTGCCTCAGGGGTAACATAGTTAAGATGGGGAAAAATAAAAGTGCACAACTGCAGTCAGAGAGGGGGCCCATACGGATGCTGGGGAGGGGCTCTTCATTAGGGACTGTAGTGACAGGACAAGGGGTAACGGGTTCAAACTTAAACAGGAGAGGTTTAGATTGGATGTAAGGAAGAAATTATTTCCTGTTAGGGTGGTAAGATGCTGGAATGGGTTGAAAAGGGACGCTGTGACTGCTCCATCCCTGGCAATGTTCAAGGCCAGATTGGATGAAGCCCTGGGTGGCATGGTTTAGTGTGGGGTGTCCCTGCTTATGGCAGGGTGGTTGGAACGAGATGATCTTAAGGTCCTTTCCAACCCTAACTATTCTATGATATTAATGTGAGAGAAACAGCTCTGCAGACACCAAGGTCAGTGCAGAAGAAGAGGAGGAGGTGCTCCAGGAGCCTGGACAGAGACTGATTGCCCTGCAGCCTGTCGTGAAGATCTTAGTGAGGCAGGCTATTCCCTGCAGCACATGGTGGTGGAACAGATACTCACGTTCAACCCTGGGAGGACACCAGCACAGAAAGATGCCTGAAGGAGGCTGTTACCCCATGGGAATCCTGCACTGGAGCAGGTTTGCTGGCAGGACTTGTGACTCTGTGGGGGACCCAAGCTTGAGTAGTCTGCTCCTAAGGGACTGCACCTATGGAAGGGCCCCACAAAGGAGTAATTCATGAAGAAGTGCAGCCTGTGGGAAGGACTCAGGCTGGAGAAGTTCATGGAAAACTGTAAAATTCCCTGTCCCTCTGTACCAATGTGGGGGAAGAAGCAGAGAAAATCATGAATGAATTTGTGTCCAGGAAGAAAGGAGGGGTGAAAGGAAGGCATTTTAACCTTTGGTTTTATTTCTCATTACCCTGCTCTGATTTGATTGGTAATAAATTAGATTAGTTTTCCCCAAGTTGTCTGTTTAGCCTGTGATAGCAGTTACTGAATGATCTCTCCCTGTCCTTATCCCCACCCACAAGCCCTTTTCCTATTTTTAATCTCCCCTGTCCAGCTGAGGAGTGATACAGCGGCTTTGGTGTCCAGCCAGGGCCAAACCACTATAGTACACCAGAATATGAGCCACAGATTAAAGTCTTCTGACAGCTTTTGTAGTCTGGTAACATCAGAAAGGAGGCTGTTTTGGAATACTGGGTGGAAATACTTTGTAATGAGGACACACTTCATTCACAAGAAGAAAAACTGGTTTTCAGATGCTGAAAAAGTACTCCATGTCCCAAGAACCTTCTCCCTGTAGTATGTAAAATACACATGCTCCTGATGTTTTTGTGCACTGATAGCTCAGGCTTGTACTGAAAGGTACAATCTAAGAATGAAGACAACTATTCTTCCTTTCTAAATATTCCAGAGATTTCTAGGTCATACGGGAAATTTTTTCCCCAAAATAACTGTAGAAACATTTCTGACTAGAGAGCTTTTTGCAGAATATTTTGTTAAAATTTATGCTTTTCACCAGAAAACCTGAAAGTCTTTGATATTCTAGTGAAAAATGGTTCTTGAGATTTAGAGCAAGAATAACACTATTCTTATTTTCACTCGCATGTCTTTTGATGAGACAGAGATGAAAGGAGAAAAAAGGATCAATCCTCTGAATTTTAATTTCACTGCATAACATTTAGAAAATTCTAAGCAAATTAGAATTTACAGAATTAGGCTAAAATCTGCCTGTCTGTTTAAGAAATAATAGTATACCTCTGCTATCCTATATATTGCATGCAAATTTATGTTTTCCCAGTTCCATGGTATTAACATAAGTTTTACCTGGGTTTTTAGTTTTTTGCCCTTTTTTCCCCCCACAGACTGTATGAACTATAAATTACTTTCTTGAGCCAGTCTGAAAAAGAGGAAACTTTTCATTTTGATTACTATTGCAGAACATGTGTGCTTCTGAAATACAAGCAGAGCTTTGAACGTTACAGTCTAGCCTGCCTTAACAAAAGAATTTTACAGTTCACTGCTGCGCAATTTTTAGGAATACTTGTACATTTTTCATGCTCAAGAAAAAAAAAAATATTCAAATAAAAATGGTCTTGAAAATTTACCAAAGTGTTTGTTCCAGCTTTTGCATGCCAATACCAGCTGTGAGAACTTCAGCAGAACAAAATAGGTTATTAAAAAAGAAGGCTAGAGACTAAAGAAGGCTGGATGACTGCAGTCACCCAAGCAAGGAAGGACAATACTGCAGTAAATGAGATGCATGATGATGACAGCTTGGGCAAGAACTTTTGTTAGATATGATAGGTAGGAATGCATCTTAGAATGAAAACTTAAGAAAAAACATGCAAGGTACAGATGCAACCTGCCTGTAGGTATTAGGTAAAGTTCAGAGTGTAAAACCATAGAGTAGCTCAGGATGATTAAGGAAAAGATTTCCTGGAGGATTTTTTCACAAGACTAAAGTTCAAGTGACACTGACCTTGTAGTGAATATAGACTGTGTAGAGAAAGCTGACTAGAACTTCACCATCTTTTTCATATATGCAGTAGTTCTGCCATATAAACCTTATATTTATACTTGGGGGCACATTATGACACCTATGAATGTCTTCAGTTGGCCTTACTCTAAGATATATTGTAATGTCAATATAGATAAATACATAGATTTAGAAAGATAAGAAAGAGAAATTTGATAATTTTGCAACTCCTTTATTACATTTAAACACACAGCTGTGTTGTATATTGCCATATTGAAATACGATACTCATAGTTCTCTAGTAGTATGATTTTTGTCAATCAGAATAAAGCATTAGGTATATCAATAACTTCTGTACTTACAGTGACTTGTATCTTGCTGTCTGTAATAATGTATTCTAAAGACACAAAGCACTAGAAAGATAGCTGTAAAAGCATTATATCTATATACAGTTATATATTATATAGCTAGTTATCTATCTGTATAGATAGATATAAAAGCTAAATTAAATATATTTACTATACTTGTATAATCTAGTTTGTGCTATTGGTCACACAACTGTATGCACATTTTTAGCTTTACTATCTTATGATCCATCAGGAAAAAACCTCAGCTACTTACATTAAGTAAAACATTGTCAGCCTGTAGCTTTTTTCTGCTTTATTACAAGAAACATACTGATAGACTTTGCTGGTAACATAAGGGAAGCCCTGACAAATGGAGAATTTGACAAAATACTTATTAAACCACTAGAACTATAATAATTAATAGTTGTGTAACCTCAAAGTGTATTCTGCCAAATTGCCTCATCTTCACTTCTAAAACCAAAAGTGATGGGAAGATACTCTCCATGGATTTCTATGACAATGTAAACACAGTATTTTCCATACACTAAAATATCAAACAAATTTTAGATCTTTCTTGTATTTTCCTGAGTCCCAAAGACTTTTACATTAATAAAGTATTAATTTACAGAAGGTTAAAGAAAAGCAAAGCAAATAAAAGCTTTTTTCCACCTACTGAATGCTGTTAATAATGGGTGATTAAAAAATTCCTGCTGTCCTATTTATTGTGTGTCTTTTTTAGTAGACTATAATACAAATCAAACCATGCACTTTCATTCACCTGATAAAAATCAGTGTTTTGCTAAAGAGTACCTAAAATCTGAAAATTAAGTTACCAGAGGAGAACTAACTATTTATAAACTAGAATTCAGCTCTGTGAAAAACAAGCATTAGGATATTCAGCTCTGTATAGCACTGCTCAAAAATGTTTTGCTCAGCTTCCGGTCATGCAATGCTGTTATCAGTATCTAGCATAGGAAACAAGCATGGAAGGACTGCATCATACAGGTCTGATTTAGCCGTGGGTAGTCATCTTCGTGTTAGATTCTTTTTGCAGCAGTAAGCAAAATTTTTTTATTTGCACAGCTTTTGCCACTAAACTCAGTTGCGCAGGCACTTCATCAGTGGGAAAGACGATAGTTAATAAGGATAAATAGCATATTGAAAAGCTGTAAGTGGAAACAAGAAAATGCTTGCAGCAGGAATAATAATAATAATTTTCCAATATACAAAGTTAATGACCCAAAGCTTAAACACATTTAATATTAGAATTTAGACAATCCTTTTTGCATATTCTCATCTAGCACTTATGGTAAAGAAGCTATTGTTACATGGGGTTGGCTCCAATACTCTTTTCCAACAAACACTCATTGAGAATTAGCCTAGGTTCAATGCACATGTATATACACAGTTGATCCTGAAATCTATCCAAGGAAGTTATACAGTTTCCAAGGTGCTTTAAGTACATAGAGAACTACGAAAAAAAATAAAGATGCCAGTTTGCACTTATTGACAACCCTTTCTCACTGACCTTGGAGAGAACCAATCGCTGTAGTTTTGGCTTCCATGTGGCTGCATAAAGCATGGGTTAAGGTATGGTTTAGTTCAGCACTGCTAGAAAGACATATGATAACTTTTTATCTAGTCTGCTGATACAGAAGCAAGCATACTGCCAATAAACAAGACAAAGATAAAATATCATGCATCTGAGCCAGTTAGTTTTATCAGCAACAGGGAAATAATTCACTTAAATCCAAACCTTTCTTCCTTCCACCATTTAAAAACAAGCAAGCAAAAATTAGAATAGTAGAATCATAGAATAGTTAGGATTGGAAAGGACCTCAAGATCATCTAGTTCCAGCCCCCCTGCCATAAGCAGGGACACCTCACACTAAACCATGTCACCCAAGGCTTCATCCAATCTGGCCTTGAACACTGCCAGGGATGGAGCACTCACAACCTCCCTATGCAATCCATTCCAGCATCTCACCACCCTAACAGGAAAGAATTTCTTCCCTATATCCAATCTAAACCTCTCCTGTTTAAGTTTGAAAGGGGACATGATAGAGTGGCTTTGGTAGGCATCTGATATCCAGCCAGGGTTAACCAACCAGAGATGTTTATTTCTTTAAGTCTTATTGAATCACATTAACTTGACAGACTTCAAAGGATTTTTCAACAGTCACATACATCATACAATCCACTATATATTTTTAAAAGAAAAATATTTCTGTTATTGAAAATATGACTTGCAGTCCAGATGCAGAAAAGATTATTTTAGCTTAAATGTGTATGTACTTTTTCCCTAAAGGACATACAAAAGTCTGTGTGGAAATAGTGCACAGGTACTGATTCCCACTTAAAGATGTAGCCTAGTATCTTATTAGAGTAATAGCAAACATGAAAAGATCCTTCCAAGAATCCTCTGTGTTTATATGCATGTTTTAAATTGAAAAGCATGGACCTTTTCAGATAAGTCAACACTTCAAAAGCTGGCAAGAAAATTTCAACAGTTCTTAATCTAGTAGCATTTGCTGCTTTTAAACAACTCCTTAATCACCTAGCAACAGCACAAAGGCTGTAATAATACTCAGAGACTTAAATTCACACTTTCTGAACAAGACTGAAAATTGCAAATGTGCAAGATAGCTTGAGGACATTGTGACACCAGGGTCTCTACTGGGTCAGGCTGAACAGACCACTTATCAGATAGTACAGAATAGAAGATGCATGTCTTCCCTATACAACTTGCACAATAACACAGATCCTCAAGTACAGATCTCCACCATATCCATCCTTCCTTCCATCCTTAGCACAGGCTTATCTGAACACAATTTTCCTCACTGTAGTGACTGTTTAAAACAGTATCAACATCTTTGATGGTATATATGTTTTCCAGAAGTCTCCCTTACAACTTTTACAATACATTTTGGACCCAACCAATACCCTTCATGTACCTCCTACAAAGAGGGCTCTAGTGAGGTTATTCTAGACAAAAAAGTTTTGATATGCAGACATATGGATGTAATCTTAGGGTATGAGAACACTGTTTTTCATACTAAACACTGTCTTTTACTTCCATTTAAGTGCAGGAAGACTGAGTCTGTAAGAAGATTGCTACTCTAGCTTAGTAAGAAAATCTGAGCCCAGACTCTGTTAATTATTGTTTGATTTCATATACTCCAAAAGAAGTAATTTATGTGCTTATAATTAGACACACCCCAAGATAATTTTAAATTTCTGTAGCAAAAACCAGCCACATGAATGTGAAGGAGAGGGGGCTATAGGACAAGTATCTTTGTAGCCTTTGTGTTTATACTTCCTTCATTATTACGTAATTCCTCAATTGTTCCTTATTTTTCTCTCTTTTGAAAACTATTTGTTATTTTACAGCTATTCATTCCTGTTTTGAACAAAAGAGAGAAAAAATATTTTGTGATTTAAAGCTTTTCATCTATGTTTCCTGCTCTTCAGCAGCTGGATTTTGTAGGAGTAACCCTTCAGGGAGCACTCTATATTTTGGTAAACAGCCAATATCCACCATTAATTAACATTCTTCCATATAAAAATATCTCATCACTCAACAAGCAGCCTCAGATACACTTCCTTGATCCTAAACTTGTCCTTACTGTAAACAAAATTCTCTCGTGAATTTTAAATGCAATAATGCTTCTAGTTCTGGGATATATGTCATTCTGAGGTAAAGGTGAACTGCATGGAGTAATAATAAAAATCTCAGCACGGTTTCCTACACCATGTAGATACCCCATTTTGCTTTGACTGTTTTTAAAGAGTGATTTGAAAATAAAAATGGAAATATAGGATACTTATCAGAAAAATTGAATGCTTTTAGCATCTTAAGCACTACAGAGACTCAATTTTGGAAGGAGAAGAAATTCAACTGAGAAAATTTTTCTCATAAGTATTCTTCTAAGTGATTTTTGCTGGAACTGTTAAATTATACTCTTTTGCCTATAGCCTTCTCAATAAGAATTTAGTATCTTCATATTAGAGCATCAATTATTTTTATCAGATTCTAAATATAATTCTCATGCTGATCTTGAGAGTTGTAGTGAGGGTGATAATGAACTAAAGAACAGAGATTTATACCTGTTCAGTCACATTTGCTTAATTGAGTAAAACATTCAGCTTCCAATTATTTGGAGTAAAACTTTAACAGTTACATAGAGACAACCTTGTTATAGCTTCAGAAAAAAGAAACCGATAAAGACAGATTGCCTCTGAAATCATTGGATTCAGCAATCAACTGATTCAGACCACTCACAAGTGAACTTCACAGGATGCCACCGCTTCATTGGAGATGGTGGCAATCTGCCCTATATATTTGATTGGGTTTGACTGAGATAAATGTTATTTGTGGGTTTTTTTCATCATTTCTAGGAGCTGCAAACTGCATGAAGCAGCTGGCTCCAGTGTGATAAAAAGCTGACCTCAGGATTATACTATTATCTTCAAAGAGGAGGAAAAAAGCAAAGCTAGAAGTATCTGCTTCTAAATAGGAAAAGATAGCCAGTGTATCCACTTGTAAAGAAATAATTGATAATTTGATAAATGGAAAGTTTCTACCTAGGTAAAACTGATTTGGCCAAATGTGTTTACTTTAAAGTTACTTCACTCAAGTAGGGGAAATATAAAAATTCAAATCCTTAGACAAATTTGACATATTTTTCTTGTATGCTATTTGTCTTCCTAATACAGTGAAAAGGAATGAAAATTATTAATTAATAATAATTAAATATATGAAATGCCACAGACCTCAGGTGAGTTCAGTTGACCATTTCATATGGCTGACAAAAGCAAACATAAAAGGTGAGAACATGACAAATTTATTTTTAAATTAAAACCTTTGAAAAAAGATCACTATTCAATTGTTTTATATATAAGAGAAAAGGTTCTAGCATCAACAAGCATGCTTGAAATTTTACTGGGAGCTTGTTCTGTCTGGGTTGGTATACTTGTGTTTATGTAGACTCATTACTGCTTTTTTATGAAATAGAACACATGGAAAACACTACTGAAGGTTTGAATTTCCTATGATGCTTAGTGTTCTCTTATTCATATTCTTAATGACATCATGTTTGCCTTTTTTGGAAAAAGTTATGATGTTAGAAGCATGAAAAGCCAAAAAGCACATTATAATTGTATCAGGAACAGGCACCCTGATTTCATGAACCTTTTCTGAATAAGAAAAGATAAAAAGTAAACTGAAAAAATATATGAAATAGAAAATTTAAGAGAGTTTTCTCTGAGCAAATCTCTAATAAGCATCTCCATTAATACACTGTACAATTTTTTTCACAAGTTGTGTTTCATTTATTCTGGAGAACAGAGATATTAACTTGCCTTCCCATTCTCCATTTTATCCAGTGCAGGCAACCTGAATTTGTTATTTTATTTGTCTCGGTATTACTTTTCAGATGGCACTGGCTAGCTGAAAGATATCAAAAAAGGTGTTCTACATATGTTTGTATATATGTCTCTATATAAGCATATGCTTTTATCTTCATTTTTCAGAAAGCAAATCTTACCATAACATTCCTTTTCAATGTCTTATCTTTTTGACTGCTCACCATTACTTGTGCTTTTATTTATGGTTACATCCTTGTTCCATTCCTCCTCTCTGTATTATTTCTTATGTGTGACTACCACTTTCCTGGGTAGCTATATGCCTCTATATAGCTCTATCAATTTACCTATGCTGCACTTGTTTAGTACAGCTAAAAGAATGTTCTTAGGAAGAGAGAGAAATCAGTACTAGTGTGCCTTGCTTCAACAGTTAATAATTTGAAGTGATTCAGCAGCTGCTACATCAGCAATCCTCCCTGTGGTGGAAATGCCTGAGAGCAGCAGGACAAACAGCTGAAATGGAACCTGCCATCTTTTCCCCTTGTAAATTCTTTACTTATGAATTGGGATGTGCCTAGCTTGTCTGTCTCTGAGCTTTTTGTCAGTCTTTAAGCTCTGTATTTCCATCAAATCGCAGGCCAGATGCTTCCAAGCATTTTATTTTCTTAGGTGGGAAGACTATTATCACTCCTATTTTCATGACATACTGTGTGATATTAAAATAATCCCTCCACTTGCAGTTTTTAAAGGAAACTACCACCATCATGTTTCAAAAATCCAGTAAAATAGTATATGTGAAAATACATCCAAAAGAAAGCAAACATGTTTAGAAAACAAAATCTAACATTCCTCACTGGATAATATTGCCCAAAAGGATGAGGAATTTCTGTCATTTGCAGCATATACTTGACTGGAAAAGGTATTGAGCAAGTCTACTGCGGCATTATTTACAGCTGCATGCTACTTTGTAGTGCTCCTCCACATAATGTATTGTGCTTACCAGAAGTTAGAATTTTAAAGACAAAATCAGATTGCAAGAAAATGTCACAACTACCAAAAAAGGTTTGGTACTTTTCTAAATTTTTGGTGTAATAGTATTTGCGGGGGACAAAATGTTTTATTTTCAATAAAATGTACTATTTTTGTTTATAATAATGAGCCCATTTTAAAAATGGGAAGTGAAAAATAGAGGACCAAATATCATGTATTTTTTCTAAGGAGAATAAACAAAAATCCCCTCTGAGTTGATTATTACCCTGTAAAATCAACTATTTTCTAAAACATAAAAGAGAAAGTAATATTTTTCACTTTTATCACATAAAGCAAACAAACAAATAATTGATTTTCTATACTTTGGGCCAAATTAGCACTTAAACACAACTACAAAGATAAAATTAATTAACTATCTATGTATAATGGCTCCTTGAAATTCTAATCTCTACAGTTTAGTTACCTAGATGGGGCATATTCAATGCAATTTTAAAACTGTTTAATGAAGATGTATTTCAAATTTATAAGATGATTGTTTAATTACAGGCCAGTGAATGTAATTACAGTTCAGGAATTAATAAAAGCACTCTCATTATACTCTTTACCATTATTCAGTGTAACTACTCTGAAAATTAGCATATTACATAGAAACGGTGAAAAATAAAAGATAAAACAAGCACTGAAGTATGTTTATTATACACGAGCTTAGTACGTTTTAAATGTGAATGTATTGTATTAATCTTGTTCCTCTGGTATGAGAGTTAAAATTATGTATTATCAATCTGGTAAAATATATTTTTCTGTTCTCAGGGGTTTTTATTTAGCACTAAGAGGATCTTTGAACCCTTACAACTTTAGAAACACACTTTTCCCAGCTTGCTTGTTATTGTCAATACCCCTTTGCTATATTTCCAGAGGCCCGTGGTCTCACTTTAAAAAAAGTAAAGCAAACACAAAAAAGCCACTGGGCAAACAATTGAGGAAAGTACACACATAATAAAAGGAATAATTTTAAAACTAGACTATTGAAACTGCAAAAATTCTATCATTATTGCTCAAATTATCATGATTTGCAAGTGCAGCCACAGTAGCTGACTGTCGACACTATTTGGTTGCACATCCACTGCAGAAGGGAGCTCAGTCAGGACATATAGTGGTTTAGTGAAATGAGAGTGGACTTAGTGTTTCAGACAGGAATGGGCTTGCCTCAAAAGGTTTTGATAGTGGGGCACCTTCAGGGATGGGTTCTGTGAGAAGCTGCTAGAAGCTTCCCCTTGTGTCTGATGGAACTGATAGCATCTATTGTTCAGCCAAAGGCAACCCACCAGAGATATTTATTTCTGTAGAAACTTGGGTATCAGTTCCAAATTGTAACTGAAAATGCACCACACAGACTGAAGCTCCATATGGCTTGGCAGCCAAAGAGGATACCCAAGAATTAGTAAGAACAAGATAAACATATTTGATATGTCCCCAAAATACTCTCCTGACCAAATAGAAGCAGCAAATACAAGTGGTTTTCAAACCTATCTCAGAAGTCAAATACCAGAGAGGATCAGGACAGCCACCAAGCTTGTTTCTTTCGGCTAGGAAGCTAAACAACACCTGCAACACACTATTGTTCTGCATTTACTTGCAAACTCTCACTGAAAACATCCACCACCAGATCAGCAGTCAGATTTTCAAACACTGTGACCTCTACTGATGTTACCACAATCATTAATGCACCATCTGAGAAAAGCTATTTTCAGTAGCATGAACAGAAGTGACAGGAACCTGATGTATCAACCCTGTTACCCACTCCAATATACACTGAAACTATTAGACATGTATCAACTGTTACCTTTTCCACCTGGTCTACAGATATCTTTTCAGAGAGGCATGTCAGAGCTTGCATTCCACTTTCTATTGAATCCTCTTAGTTACATACTGCTGAAAGAAATTCAGGTTGGTGCCCTAAGTATTCACTTTATACATCTAAGCAACAACAGGGCACACACACAAAAACATGCAGCAGCAAAATAACTTGAGAAGTACTATATGTATAAAATTGACTCTGAACTTTCAATCTCCTCAAATCGTTGATTTATCGTACCTAAGCAGCAACTGCAAATTCACTCTGTTGCCATACTGACACATGAAACTACTTGAAAGAGTCTATACAGTTAACTACTTCAAGCACACTGTATTAAAAATGCAGAACAACTCATCCCTCCAGAGACTGAATTCTTTTCTATCAATATACCTCAAAATATGGTAAGATGAGCAACAATTTTGATTTTTAAAGGAACACGATGGAACCCTGAATGAAACGAAGCTTTGATACCTGTCCAGATGTTTTTTGATAAATCAACTTTCTCAGAAAGGCCAAAATTACTTTTAAACTCCACACTGAGGTTTATAGAAACTAGAACACAAGCATCTTCAGTGAAGGAAGATCAGAATCCACTGTGTAAGGCAAACTAGCAATCAAAGGATTTGTTAACAGATTTTCCACTTGTCTACAGTGTCACTGAAGAACATTAGTCAAGCTCAATGACTTTCAGGATCACTGCAATCTCCACATAATTCCCTCTGGGTATCTAGAAAGTCTTTCCTTCTCTGCAACTTCTGTGACAGGGCAGTGTCCATACTCTTGCTCTTTCAGGGAACTCCTTGCTGTCCAACAGGCTTACTGCATCCTGCTGTATTCTGCTTTTTTTTTAATCCTGACCTACCCTGCAGTTGCTCTCAAGAGAAGAAGGTAACTCTACCTAAATCTGTCATCTCTCCTACAGGGAATTTAAGGCAGGTACTGAGAACAAACAGGCAAAAAAAAAAATAATATCTTTCCCATGTTAATTTCTAAGGTTTTCATTGTTTGTTTGGTTTTGGTTTTTCATTTTCCCTTCCCCCCCTTTCCTCCCACCCCCTCCCCCCAAAATGAAAACTGTGATATTTCTACTCTTTTATCATTAAAGAGACATTTTTATTATTTTTTTCTTTTCATGATATTGACATATGGGATTTTCAAAAATTATGCCGAGTCTTAGAAAAGCACTAACTCCCCTGTTATATGTATAAATCCTTAAAAATATTACAAACATTGAATGGCATTGATATTAGACTGTTTATCTGATGATTCCTCTTCTTCTCCATTTGCTATTCTCCAGTGATATCCCTTACCAGTAGAGTTTTGAGACAGCCTTCCACTACATTTTGTCCTCAACATAAAAAGGACATGGAACTGTTGGAACAAGTCCAGAGGAAGTTCAAGAGGATGATCAGGGGACTGGAGCACCTCCCATATGAAGACAGGCTGAGAAAGTTGGGGCTGTTCAGCCTGGAGAAGGGAAGGCTGCGTGGAGACCTCATAGCAGCCTTCCAGTATCTGAAGGGGGCCTACAGCGATGCTGGGGAGGGGCTCTTTATTACGGACTGTAGCAATAGGACAAGGGGGAATGGGCTCAAACTTCAACAGGGGAAGTTCAGATTAGATACAAGGAAGTACTTTACTGTAAGGGTGGTGAGGCACTGGAATGAGTTGCCCAGGGAATTTGTGAATGCTCCATCCCTGGTAGTGTTTAAAGCCAGGTTGGACAGAGCCGTGGGTGACATGGTTTAATGTGAGGCATCCCTGCCCATGGCAGGTGGGTTGCAACTAGATGATCTTAAGGTCCTTTCTAACCCTAACTAATCAATGATTCTATTGCAAAACACACTACACTAGTATACCTGAACAGAGACTACCTATTTCCCCAACACAAACACATACAACTCCTCTAGTTATCTTAGCCCATCATTTTAGGTCATTTTCATTTCTATGCCTTTGTTCCTATTATAATTACCTATGCATTACATCAGAACTCAGTACCAGGTTTCTTACTAAATGATGAGGGGAAGTATCCTATTACCATTTTACTATTCCTACTATCTTTTATTTCTGTAGGTGAAAAGCAGGTACATCCTTTCCTATAATTTTTTCTCTCTTTCTATATCCCAAGAAGTTTTGAAACAGCCACCCTAATGAAATTCCAAGCTTTTTGCAGTGACCATTCTATATTCTATGATAGAAGAGATTCTTCAGGCAATGTGCAGGTAATTTACAGTGTTTCCTGAGAGTTAAATAAAAGTACTTTACATGTAAGTAAGTGCCTGTATTTTCTGAGTATATTACTTACCACATTCCTTCCATAAGTAGGGATAACCTGACTTGAAAGATACAAATTCTGCAATTATTAAAATTTCATCAGCAGGCTTATTAAAGTGAGTTTCCTAGAGACTGGGAGACAAACCTTGATGTCTGTTCTTGACTAAGATAGATACTTTGATATAACAGTCACTATAGTAATTTGGTAAACTTTTTGGCAAGATCCACTTAAGAGCTTGAAGGAAACAAGTATGATACCACATAATACTGATTTCTTTGTACTTTAAAGTTTCCTGCAATTCCCCAGCGGGAAATTTAGTGATATCTTGTGTAAATTAATCCCTTTGGATAAACTAAAACACTTTCTAATGATTCACACATTCCACACCAGAATTTCATACATTATTTGTTTTTCAACATAGAGCATTTCCAGAAAAATACAAGCATATGTTTAATGCTTTGTTTGGCCCAAGTGGAAAAAACATTACCTTCTTTCTCCAAATATGTGCAAAAAGCAAGATTACAACTGAAAAGTATCACAAATTTGGGTAAAGATAAGAACATGCCCTACTGTAAATCTTATTTGAGGTACACAACACTTGCTGCATATAACACACCATTTTTCATAGAAGCATATGTTAGATGTTGATGTGAAACATGAGACACAGAAAAACTCTAGTGCCAGGCCAACAGGTTGTCTCATGTAATGACAGGTGAAAGTTACAGGAAATTCTATCTGATAAGTAATATTATTCTCAAAATATGGTTTATCTCAGCAACTGTAAATAATGACAGTACAGACATACAGAGACTTTTAAAAATACACTTCTATTGAAGATCATTTCAGTCCCTGAGGAAAATAAGAGCTCTTTCATCAGCACAATTTCCCAACTTCAAGCACAAGTCAATCCCCAAAGAAACTTACTGGCATAATGGAATGTCATCCTTGATGATGCATTTTCCTCCATTTTTGCAGTATTCTTCAGGACAAACTACAAATGAAAATGCAAATGAAAAAATGAAAAATTATAATTTAATTTCACACCTCCCTCCCTCTCTCCCCTACCTTCCCCTGGTTACTAGAGTTGTCATTGCTTGATTTCCAAAATGGCAGAATATTCACCTGTTATTTTGGATGCTTAGTACTTCCTTCAGACTTTGACTTGGTGACACAAGTCTCAGACCATAAATACATTATAGTCAATAGACTCTCCTTGAGTTTATAGAAATCCTAGTGTTCACTTGAACAGGCTTCTAGTTTTTTTCAAGACAGAGTTTCATTTGACTCCATAAATAGCTCAGTAAGTGAGCTATTGCCACTTACTCAATTTTCAAACAGGAATATATAAAATAAAAGCCAAAACAACTGAACCTCTATTAAATTAATAACTAGGTCCGTTTTATTATTAATAGCTTTTATATAGGGGTGATGAGCAGACATTCCTCGATCACCAGCCTTCTCTTTGAAGATGTCCAGAATTTTAATACTTTGAATCACATTCTCATTAAAATAAATAAATAAATAAATAAATAAATAAAATATCTGTCTTAAAAAAAAAAGTAGGTGCTGTACTAGAGGGGGATGTCAGTGGCATACTATTATCAACCTTTGACATCCCTTAACATTGGTTTCCACATCACCACATTGAGTTTTACTGAAGTTTAGTTTTACATCCCTACAGCAAGAAAAGCTCCATAATCAAATTTCCTCAATCTTCTTTAGTAAGACAATAACTAGGATGCAATTTGATGAAGTTTTAGCAGGGGAAATTTGGTTGAGAACTGACTAAAGATTCAGTAGGAAATGACTATACTTTTTTGTTTCAAATAACGGTTTTATGCAAAACTATGTACCTGAACAGCTGGACTCATCAGGGCTGAAATTGATGCAGTCTACAATGCCATCACAACGCTGAGAGATTGCTATGCATTGATTAGTTGATGCACATAACAAAGAACCATTGAAACAATCTTTAATGGCTGAAATAAAAAGTAACATGACTGTTAGCATCTATGCTTCTTTTTCTCAGTGTTAAAAACTACCAGAAAATTTGAATCATACTATATATAGTTATGTCTGTATGACCTCTACAAGCTTTCATCTTCAAAGACATAGACCTTTACTGCTGAGCAGATAAATTGGTAAATATACACTGAGCACATATGTTACAGAAACTGTATTTTTCCTATGATATACCTGTGGGGAAGAAGAGGGCTTATTTACTTAAATTAACTTATTTACTACAAAACCCAAATGAAAACCCATAGAAAGGTATCAGAAACCATAATCAACTGTCATTACTAACCTGTATTAAAATACAAATAAAAAAATTACATTATGTGGTTCATTTTTATTGCAAGAAACCAAACATTAAAGAGACAGTTAACATAAAAAAGTAGAGAAGTACTATTCTGAAAAATTTAAACTTGAACACCTTTTTTAGTCTTGGGCATTCAGTTACTTTTTCTGTGGTGGTCCAGAAGAATTATGAGGGGTTAATCTTGCTGGAATCACATAAGCCTTCAGGTACTGAATTATTCCTGGGTCATTGATCTACAGGGATGCACCTAATGGTCCTGAAGACTTCTGTAGAGCATAACATAATTTTGTCATTGTATCTCACACAGTGCTCTCTTATGCTGCCTTAAACTATATAATTTTTTAAGATGTCTGTTTAGGTAATTGAAGTTGAACTCTGTCACCATGCCACTAATGTAAATCAGAGGGAACTCTTGTGACTTCATCAGAGTTAGATATATTTAAACTAGCTTGTGAGCTCTGAGTGGGAGAAAGAATCTGGGAATCTGCAGAGAAGGACTTGGGGGTGGTGGTTGATGAGAAGATAAACATGAGCCAACAGTGTGTGCTTGCAGCCCAGAAAGCCAACCGTATCCTGGGCTGCATCAAA
>NDXB01004921.1:81502-91514 GCA_002631895.1 Agapornis roseicollis | reverse complement strand
GAAAATGGGGGTTATATTTCCCCTTTTCCAGTCGTTGGGAACTTCCCCTGACTGCCATGATTTTTCAAATATGATGGCCAGTGCCTTAGCAACTTCATTCGCCAGCTCCTTCAGGACCCACGATGGATTTCATCAGTCCCATGGACTTGTGCACGTTCAGGTTTTTAAATTGTTCTTGAACCAGATCATCTCCTACAGTGGGCCCAAGGTCTTCATTCTCACAGTCCCTGTATCTGGTACAGGAATAAACAGAATAAGCCTAGCTTCAAAATGAGTTAGCTGCATTTACAAACTATGAGCAACTCAGAAATCAAGTTCTTCTATAGGAATGGAAGATACCCTCTGCTTTATAGAGGCCACTTACAGTTGCAAGTGAAAAATGGAAATTGGCTATCTTTCCCTAGTTCCAGAGCCAAAACTGGAGGCTAGCCAACAAGCAACTACCCCAACCTTTATATATATTTAAATCATCAAAGATCGATCTACTGGGTTACTAACAGGGTGGTTTTTGGGGTTTTGGGTTTTTGTTTGTTAGTTTGATTTTTTTCCCTTCTTTTCCCAAAATTTATGTTCTTCGAAATTATTACAAAAATAATGTTTTAAGATTCTGGCCTGTTTATTAACATCACCTTTAATTGACCTAGAAATTCATCTCACTCTCAGAATTCGAGTGTTCAGTGCATTGCTACATGAACTCAGACTTTTTATGGGAATTAGAACTTGTACACCCCTCCTGCTTCTGATCAGAATCTTGTTTGCTCACTTGTGTTTTGTTGTGTAGAGCAAATTACTAATCTGATTGGTGCCCTGAAATTTCCCCTCAATTCATAGTTCTGCAGACCTAATTTTTGTTTGAATTCTGGAGTTCATAGGGTTGGACCTGAGGGTGCTGCCAGGTGTTGCTGGCAAAAATTCATAGAAACTTTTGTAACTGGAAAGAAGAGCTTCATTTGAGTATTGATGTCTTTCCCATGTGTGCTTCACTGCAGCCCTGACACTTAGAAACTTCCTCAGCACCTCTTTTGTTTGGCTTTGTGTTAACTTCATGTGCAGAGGTGTTACTTCTCATGAAGGAAAAGCAGTTAGTTTGGGAAGCTGAAGCAAAAACAATAAGCAAGAGTAGCGGGTCTTTCACATCAGTCTTTATGGACAGCTGGGCAGCAAGGGCCAACAGCATTCTGGTGTGTATCAGCAGTTGTGTGGCCAGAAGGGGCAAGGCAGTGATTGTCCCCCTGTACTGGGCACTGGTGAGGCTGCACCTCAAATCTGTGTTCAGTCCTGGGCCCCAAGAAAGCCACTGAGATGCTGGATTTGGTTCAGAGAAGGACTGCAGAGCTGGTGAAGGGCCTAGAACACAAGCACGATGACGACCAGCTGAGGGAACTGGCATTGTTTAGCTTGGACAAGAGAAGGCTCAGAGGGAACCTTTCCTCTCTCTACAGCTACCTGAAAAGGAGGCTGCTGTGAAATGGGGTTGGTCTCTTCTCCCAGGTAGCAATAGGACAAGAGGTAATGGCTTCAAGCTGCACCAGAGGAGTTTCAGATTGGGTATTAAGAAAAATTTCTCCATTGGGAGGGTGATCAGGTATTGGCACAGGCTGCCCAGGGCAGTGGCGGAGTCACCATCCCTGCAGGGTTTTAAAAACCCGTGTACATGGTTTAGGGTGGGCTCAGCAGTGCTTGGGTGGACTTGATCTTGATCTTAAAGGGCTTTTCCAACCTAGCCCATTCTGTGACTGTGCTGCGGGGATCGCCACGCGCGCCTGTACTGATTACAGTGATGGGTTTCACTGTCGGAGCAACTGCACAGCTACCACCAATTCCCGCGCTGGAAACCGACAGGGCACGGCGGAGCTCACCGGAAGTGACGTCAGCAGCTCACTAATAACGAGGTCGCAGCTACAGCCACCGCCATTGGCGCGGCCAGCACTAGGGCGGGGCCAAGCCAGCTGCGTACGCGGTGGCGGGATCGACAGCGCGACTGCTTCGGCGCTCCCCTCCCCTCCGGGTTTCCGCGCAGGCCTTCAATCCTGCAGTGCATGTGCACCCTGGGGTAGGATGGGATGGGATGGCGGCGTCCGCGCTCCCGACACCGCGGTACGCTCACGTGGGGCCGCACGGGCCCTTCCGCGATGTGTATGAGCCGGCCGAGGACACCTTCTTGCTGCTGGACGCGCTGGAGCAGGACGCGGCCCGCCTGAGGCAGGCCCGGTAGGCACTGCAGGATGGGGCAGGAGTGGCCAATGGACGGGAGGGGGCGAGGCGAGGCGGTCCTGTCCGTCCCCCTCCGCGGGCGGTTGGCTGAGGGGAAGGCGGTATCAACGGGTGTGCCGCGCTTCTCAGAACGGCTTCGGGCTGTGCTCGTTGTCCGTAGGATGGCGCTTTGGGGGTAACATATGAGCAGCTGTGCAAGGGCTGCACCGTATATTTCGGTGGCAGCAGCACGTATTTCAGCTCTGAGGCCCCCAACATCAGAAGGACGTGGACCTGTTGGAACTGAGTCCAGCAGGCCCAGAGGGCCACAAAGATGCTCGGAGCGCTGGAGCACCTCTCCTGTGAACACAAGCTGGGGTTGTTCAGCCTGGAGAATTGATGTCTGGGAAGACCTTAGAGCAGCTTCCAGTGCCTAAAGGGGCCTTCAGGGATGCCTTAGAGGGACTTTTTACAAGGGCATGTAGTGACAGGACAAGGGGTGATGGCTTGAAACTGTAAAGTGTAGATTTAGATTAAATATTTCAAAGAAATTATTTACTATGAGGGTGCTGAGGCACTGGCACAGCTTGCCCAGAGAAACTGGCTGCCCCGGCCCTGGCAGTGTTCAAGGCCAGGTTGGAGGGGGCTTTGAGCAACCTGGTCTAGTGGAAGGTGTTGCTAGCCATGGCAGGGGGTTCAAACTATTTAAGCTTTAAGATCCCTTCGAACCCAAACCATTCTGTCATTTTATGAATGTGGTAAAACGCTTGTGTCCCAACCGCAGTGAAGCTGTAGGAGTTGTGTAGCTGCTCGGGTTGCTGCCCAGTGTCAGCAGCTGAAGTATGCCTCTGGAACTATAACCACTACAGAAATCGCCCAAGGAGTTAATGTTATGAGTGACTGATTATTTTGAAATTGCCTGCCACTGCTGTTTGTCCAGAGCTGGCTGAAACTCTCTTGAGGTATTCTGCATTTGAGTCCTGCTTTAGTTGTGTGGCTTCATGGAGATGTTCATTAATTCCTACTGGAGTTCAGTCTTGCTACAATGAATCTGTAATAAATGCTGTAGAAATGTGGCCTGTACTGTTGAGACTGTGCAGTTAATGGAAACTTTAATGTTAGTAGGCATGGGGGAAACGTTACCACAGGCCACTTTGGGAAAAACACAAGGAATTGTCTGTATGGTCTCCAAGAGGCCTAAAAAACACTGAAACAGGCAACAGGATGTGGGCTTTGAAGGCTGTATAAGAAGTATTTCAGTACATCTGAGAGAAGGGCATCAGGTTTTCTAACATTGCCTTGACTAATTCTTCATCTGTTGTAGGTGGTCTTATATGTTACAAATAAGTCATCCAGAGTTTTGTCTCTTTAGAGTTGAGATCTGCCTTGAAATAGGATCTGGATCTGGTGTGGTTTCAGCATTTGTAGCTTCTTCCATTATTGGATCCAGTGCACTGTATATGTAAGTATAATGGCACTTAAACTGCTGCATGCACTAATAAACAGTACTTAACCCTCACATATATACTTTCCATTTTTCCATTTTAAAAACTGTTCTTTTCATAAAGCAGTATCAGTTCAGTTCTACAGGTATGGAAATCAAAGCAAAGCAAGCCTGAACTACTTTCTTCAGGTTCTTTTAACAATTAAGTAGTGGTGCCACTAGAATCCCATTTTCCCACTTCTGAGACAAATTGATAAGTTTACTGTTGTGTTCACTTATTTAAATTCTAAATTTTAGCCACTGACTAGTCTTACTGAGGTCTGATGACACAGCGTTAGTTATGGATGCTGGCAGTAACTGAATTTTATGAGAGACTTGTATGCATATGTATTTATGCAGAGCTAGCATTGAAAAACAAATCCTGCACCTTAGCTTTCATACAGTCATTAAAACTTCCAGCTTAGTGTTGAGTGGTTTAGCTGCTGATACACTGTGTGTATTTTACTGGGTATTTTTTACTATAGACTTGAAAAGTAAAGGATGTTTTCACAGAGAGTATGTAAGTTAACATATGGTTCACAGTGATGTTACAGTACCCAGAAATAGTAGTCAATAACTCAGACTTTGTAATATTTTGCTTCTAGATGCACAGATATCAACCCAATGGCAGCTTACTGTACACTGGAGACAGCTCTGCTTAACAACGTTCACCTTCAGCCAGTCATTACTGACTTGGTAAGATGTTTCAGTAATCATAGAATAGTTAGGGTTGGAAAGGATCTTAAGATCATCTAGTTCCAACCCCCCTGCCATAAGCAGGGACACCTCACACTAAACCATGCCAACCAAGGCTTCGTCCAACCTGGCCTTGTCTTTATAGTTTTTGTAGAGGTACTGAAAAGTAACCGTGGCCTGGAACAAGCATTTTCTTAAAAGGCACAGAAGTGAAAAAGAAAACAGTAAAATGCAAGTGTTTCTGAAAGAAATGAAAACCAGACTGCTTCAGTTCTAAAATTCAAATTTAAGCTTTAAAATTTCATTGAATTAATTTTAAAACTTAATTATGTAAATATAGTTTGGAAAACGCTTCACAAGCAACTCTGCAGTGACTTGACATTATCATAGCCCTATCTCTAATGTGATGCATTTTTTAGTTCTCTTTCTGATTTAATTAGGATCTGGTGGCATGATTTAGTGTGAGGTGTCCCTGCTTATGGCAGGGGGGTTGGAACTAGATGATCTTAAGGTCCTTTCCAACCCTAACTATTCTGTGATTCTGTGTCGTTACTTTTTCCTTACAAAATTTGATACGAGAAAAGATAGGTTTCTTGTCTCTTTAGCAAGATGTTTGTTTAAAATACCCTAAGTATCTGTGCTTATAAAAGATAATGAAGATAGGCAACAACAAATATGATCTAAAATGGATGAAATACTGCTCATACTTGAGAAATGAACTGCAGTTGTCACTAATTGGTAATTTTGGGTAACAATTATTAACCAATGATAACTTAAAAACTCTTTTATATCTGACTTATCTAACTTTGTGTCCACATATGTGTCTTTCTCTTCTACATCCCATACATAACATACTCTTTAAGATGACTGAAATGTTCTGCTGTGCATGGATACTTCTTCATGATGCTTATCTTGCACTTAGAAAGTAAAGTTCAGTGTTCCTGAGTGAGGCTGAAATGCTCAGAATATCCAGCATTATGTAACTGTATTTTTACAAAATGCTTGCATTGTTTCAAAAAAGAAAAAAAAATAAAACAAAAACCAAAAATTAACAAAAGAACCTTCAACTCATCTACAGGTCAAAGGACTGTCTCCAGGATTAAATGGGAAGGTTGATCTACTGCTATTTAATCCACCGTATGTGGTGACACCTTCTGAAGAGGTAGGAAAAATTGGAAATAAACAATAAAAATGGTATTTCTACTGTTGGAGGAGAAATGGCAAAACAAATAAGCTCTGCTATGAAAACTGAAGGGGTTTTGTTCTATTTTTAAATAACAGAGGATGTTGTAGGACCAGCACTTTTGCAACAGCACTGTTGTAGTGAAAGTTATTTACTAGATTGCTTATAAAGACTATGTGGGAATAAGGATTGCTAGCTGCTGCTTCTCAAGACCTAGTTTCTTCATCAAGTATAAACTGTGTAAGACTTTTGTTAGGCATGCTCAGGCATTCCCATGAAAGACTTTCAATGGAAAATGCATTTGTTCCTTGCAAAATATCCTCTGCTTCTGCAGTCACTGTTCTCAGAATTTGACCCAAAAACACTTAAAGGGTTTTCTGCCTACCTTCTATTTGGCAAACACACTCATAAAACATTACAAGAAAGTGTGTAAAAAGCACATGACAAAATGTAGTTCTTTTAATCCAGTTTAAGAGTAGAATTTAAAACAAAAAATGTATGTTTATTGTGTAAAAAGTAGTCTTGAAGTAATTTTGCTGCATATTATGTATTTGCACACTTCAAGCTGAAACATTATCACTCTGAGCATATACTAATCTGATGAATTAAAGTTGACAGATCTCTAGTTTTGGATGTCTGTCATTAGAAATTATGGTAATGTTTCTCTTCTGAGTGACCCTTCTGTTATTCTGTATTGTGACAATCTTTGCCTTCATTCCTTCTAGGTGCAAAGCCACGGAATAGAAGCATCCTGGGCTGGTGGCAAGAAGGGCAGGGAAGTAATGGATAGAGTTTTTCCATTAGTACCAGACCTACTTTCACCAGAAGGATTATTCTACTTGGTCACAATTAAAGAAAATAATCCAGGTGATCACTTTCCTTGGACCATTAACTGTGCCAAACCAGATCTAACACTATATTAAATCAAAATGTTGATCACCGCAATGTTCCCCAGCTTATCAGACTTCAGTAAACAAGAAAAAGTAGGACACAACATCAGTTGAATCTAAGATGTGGTGACAGCAATTAATTCAAGATAGACGGCACATATTGACATTCATGTAGGTGTTTTAGGTCCTCATTTAGAAATGCTGTAATGACCATATCTGCCTGCTTCATAAAGCCCATGGCATCTCTGTGGACTCTTGTGCTTCTCGTCTTTTAATTTTATGTGGGTGTCTAATCTACAGAGGGACTTTCACGTAAACTGGTGCCTCTTGGAGTCCTTTTCCTGAATTCATGGCTTTTGCGTCCAGTGTATGGTGAGCTAGACCAAATATATAAGCAAATTTACCAGAAGAACACTGTAACTTAGTTTGGAAAATGGTATTATGTAGGTCCTGACCCTGCTGGGGGCAGGACCCCACATTCAAGTGTGGGCTGTAGTTCTACACTTGAAAGGTGACTGTAAATTTTAAGAACTAAGTATAACAAAGCCAGGCCCATCCTTCCTTGTCAAAGAGAATGACAGTGTGAACTTCAAAGGCAAGAACCTTCAGTTGGGAATGTGATGTCTTTCATTTTGACAGGCACAGAGAAAAGGTGCAGACTTGTTTCTTCCAATCGAGTGCTTAATGGCTATACATTGTCAACTAATTTTAAGAAGCGTTATTCTTTCACACCCCGTAGATTAGGCAGCTTTTGAGAGAAGGTAGTTTCTTCTAAAAATTAGCTTCATAAATAACTGAATTGTTTAGTGCTGTTAATAACAACAAAATACAGAACTTCAGTTAGCAAATTGTAAACTTCATTTGTTCTTGGTGGAAGACTATTTTGCATAAAACTTAGTGACAACACAGTTAATAATCTTTGTTCTACAGATTATGTTTGGTAGATACTTTAGCACTGCCTTTTACAGCTGCTTTCCGTATGAACTCAATTGTAATGCTACACTTTCAATTACAGATGAAATCCTGGAAACCATGAAGGAACATGGCTTAGAAGGCACACGAGTACTTTCCAGACAAGCAGGACCAGAGATGCTTACTATCCTCAGATTTAAGAAGTCATTGATAACTGCTCTTCATCTTCCAGACACTAGACATGCAGAAAGTTGAACACAAGAGAACTTTTAAGCCAAGATATTCCATCCTCTTAAAGAATATCTTCACTTCCTGATTACTGCAATGAGACTGATCAAGATTCTATATTTATTTTTATTCTGGCTGTCAACCAGCTATTGTTGGCTGTCAGGTGTAGTGGTCCTCTAGCTATCCACAGGACAGTTGAGGGGCAACTGTGAAATACCCTGCCTTGTTGTATTTGCACTTAAACATTGAAGACTTTTTCCTTTATAGATAGGTATTTGTATATTTTGCCTTTGTAGCTTACTAAAATAATTTACTTGACATAATTCCTTGTGGTTTAATATATCCTTATAATATCTTTAATATATCCTTTTAATAGCTTTCTGTCTATATGTATGCTGGATTTGAATGAATACTTAGAGTCAGTGTTACTTATTTTGATGTGATATCGGATACTCCTATGGGTCTAAGGCACAGTTACTGTTTCCTTCACCGACAAGGAAATGGTGTACTTCTGAACAGCAAGATGCAGTAAGTGCATATCAAGAGCTAAAGCAAAAGCAAGCTACTACTCTCCTGAAGTCTTACGGGGGCAACAGTGGGGTGATTGTGCTCCTTCTTGCATCATTTTACAAGGAGGGTACTGCTGTAGATTAGATGAAAAGTTTTCATCCATGAAAGGGTATTAATAGGGGGAAAAAGAAGAGATGCTATTGAAAAGGCTGGCTAATGTCTAGTGTTCAGTCATAACTAAAGAATTGGTTTTAAAAGGTAATCAAAGATAAAAATGGGCAATTATCTGGCATATATTGCAATGCTTAACACTGTGCAGTTTTAAATTATAAAGAACAGAATAATGGAGGTAAGAACAGAAACTAATAAAACATAACAAACATCCTTTCCACAGACCATGATTGCACTGGGCTCTCCAACAGCTGGATATTTGAACAAGGAAATATACGCACCTAGTTCAACAAATCATAAGTTCAATTTTCCTTGCCCCTCTCTACTGCAACTCTGGAGTTTTAGTATCAGTAAAAATGAAAAACTACAGCTTGCTCCTTAACCGGCATTTCCAGTTAGAGGTTTTCAGTACCAGGTTTAAAGCCTGGTACATTCTATCTTGTACCAATTTTAAAGCCTTTCCATTCTGTCTTTCTCAAAAACTGTGAAGAAATTTCTCCTCTGGAAGGTCAGCACTACCTGTTAAAAATATAGACTTCAGTTATCAATAGATGAAACTCATTTCTAGAGTTTCCACATCAGAAGGGACCAACTCGTTATCTTAAAAATTGTATTATTAATTTCTGAAGCTTTATCACACAAAGAAATAGAAAACAATCCAAACACTACACAGATCGATTAAAATTTATTTATTCCCTTCCTTTTGTTCACTTTTCAAAATACATCCACCCCAAATACCATTCAACTTTGAATATATTAGTATGCTACTGCTGATCAGTGCATATGCCTTCTCTTTAAAAGCCAACTGGCAATAAATAGGTAGCATTTTCCATTGTCATGCAGGAATGATTGTATTCCACTTACTTGGGCTTTCTGAGTTTTTTGTGGTTTTAGGGTGCTGGATGGTTAAGGGATTTTTGGAAAACGAGGCTGTTAAAGGTGAAAGCTTGGTATACAAGCATGTTAATTTAAAGCATGCTATGTTTAAATTTTATGCTTTACCTGAAGGCTGTCACCTTAGATCCATGCCTTCATGTCTAACAGCAATAACATTCTTTTTTCCCCATAAAAGGAACTACTGTGAACACACTATAACCAAAAGTCAACGTTTTATACCACCTATGTTACTCACCTGCTGTATTAAAAGGCATGAGCTGGGTTAAGTGCCTGACACCGTATTAGAATACACCTAAAATGTTGTGGCTTAAACACCACTTTTGAAACATAATTGCATTATTTCTAAACTTTAAATATATCTCAGTATCTTAAAAATATACACATTAAAATAAATTATTCTTATATATTTCTTTATATCAAAGAAGAATCTTAAAACTTACAAAAAACAGTCCAGATTTAAATGTCTCATATATCCCACTAGTCAAGAATTTAAAGTAACTGACATTATTTTCAAGTAGTTAGCTTCTTACAACAGTTTTTTGCCATCTCTTCCTTTATTACTTAGCTCACAGAAAGGAGAAAGACTGTTTTAGTTCAGAAAAATGTCTCTCGACAGAGTGGACAGGTGGATTTGTTGCTCGATGTGAACCATTTGTACTGAAAGAGAAATACAATGTTTTAAGACACATATGCAAGCTCTCAAGAATGACAGTTTGTCAACAATAATAACCATTATTTGCCAATTAATATAATTATCAAAGCATTAACTGTACTTTAAAAAGACCAAAGAAACAACAGCAAACAGTAAAAAAAAAAGACCTTTCTACTTCTGTATGTATGCATGTGTAC
>NDXB01004921.1:49414-78156 GCA_002631895.1 Agapornis roseicollis | reverse complement strand
TAATAAAAAAAAAAAAAAAAAAAACCTAAACAAAAAAAAACCCAACAAAACAAAAAAACCCAACCCCAACCAGCATACCTTTTCACATCATGGTTGATTAACTGGGTCTTCTGAACAGCGTGATGAAAACAACACACAATTTAATGTCGCAAACATTTCAAAAAGTATGTATTAAAATATGCATAATTACAATTTTTACTAACCTTTGACGTCTAAATGAAGCTCTTCAGTAAAAAAGGTTTTTGTGTCCTTATTTGGAACTTCTGAAGTTGGCCCAGAAAAGATGGGGCTTTCAGGCATAAGCCTGAACAAGTGATAAAGCAGTTTATTCAAGCTTTTAGTTCTTCTAAGGTATTGTGAGTAGAGAACTCGCAGCTGATAGTGTAAAACAAAAAAGTCAAACCAAAAATCATAACATATAGGTAAGACTTAACAAATACAGCTTCCTCTGTAAATAATACAAATTTGTTTCTATAGGGAAGAAAAGCAAGATTATGATTCAGAACAAGTGTTTAGAAGAGTGATTTCGTTCTCTGCATCACTTTGAATGATTAGAAAATTGTAGAAGTAGCAAGCTTGTTTGCAAATGCAAGAATCATCTATTAATGCATCTTAGTTCTTCATTACTCCAATACTACCAGCCTTAACTACTGCAGTGCAGAGATCAAAGTCTATTCCTTTTGTGGAATTCTGAAAGCATCAATAGGTGCATAATTAAAAGAATAAAAAGGCTGGATGAAACATAAAGATTCAAACCAAGTAAGTATATTAAGAAATTCAGTTAAGAGGAAAGGCCTCAACATATACCTGAGAAGAAGCTGCTTTGAAGAAAGCTAATGTTAACTTCCAAGTGAGAAGGTATCCCAGAACAAGGCAGAACTCATCGCTCAGGGGCTGAATAACTGCAAATTCTCCAACAGGAATGCATTCCAGGATGTTTTCTAGCAAGACCTCTTGAGTGGCCAAGACAGACATAAGAGCTGCTGGAGGTGATCTATGGAAAAGTGTTATCTGGTTTAATAAATTCAGATCTTGAGCAGAGCATTAACTGATTCACAGATTTTCTAGAAAAGTCATGTCAGTAAAACTATGTATGTAGAACATAAAAGGGACCTTTTATTACAGGAAAAAATACTTCTAAAATCTAGCACAAATGTGTGAATGTAAGATTTTTTTCATTTTTATTTTCTTTTTCCTGAAAGGACAGTTGGGTTTTTTGCAAGACAAACGCAAACTGAATGCTGATCACTTAACCTGGAAGTGCTCTATGTCTAAGCTGATTCAACCTACACCACACACAGCTGGTTTGCTTGCTTGCTTTGTCTGCAAGTCATATCAACAAAAGAGCAACTGAACAATGGATCTCCTACTCACTGCATGTGCTGGGTTTGGATTAAAAAGCCTTTTGCAGCTCTATAGTAAAGGTAGGCATTGATCCGTAGGGTGATGTGAAATAAAAAAGATTTTATTCTTATTTTTTTTTAAACAGTTACCATGCTTCCTCTTCAAATTGTTAACTATTATTGTACTCAAGATGTACACAACACCCAGGTCAATACTGGGGGTTCAAGTAACTGAAGCCACCTGTGCAGTTGGACACATTCTGAATAGAGCAGTCCAGTAAAAATCTGTGAAGATTTCACACTACAAAGCATGTATGTTGTGCTTACTCTAGTAACTGTACCTAGAAAACAACTGTGCTAAAACTGCAAGCAGTATTTGCAAAGGCAGATTTAACCTATTATAGTGAATATTTTATTACCCTACTGTCATAGCCATATCTTTTTTTTTTTTAACATCTCCTGAGATGTGACCAGTATGCGGCAGATCTCCACTGCTATAGCACATTTTAAAAATACAGAAGAGTCACAAAAAAACCATGAGATAAAAATACTCACAATGCTGGTTCTTCCTCTTCGTCACCATAAGATTTCAGATCTTCGTCATCAAATTTTGGCAACTCAGGCATTAATCTACAGAAATATGGAAAGGAAATCAGATTTAATTTTTACTATGATGCACAGTTCTTTGCTTATCAATGTTAAATTAATGATAAGCAATAAAATAACGGAAATTATTCCTTATTAGCAACACAGAATCTTTAGGAGTCATGTCACCATTGCAAAGATGGTTCTTGAATGACAACCAACAAGCAAGCAGCCTTGCTCAGCTCTTTTCCAGACTTCTTACACTTCCTGACTCACACTACTCTCAGTTAACTTTCCTACTGAAATAAAGCTATTGCAACTTTATGCCTCAGTGTAAGTGAAAGATAATGGGAGCTTCTTATGCTTAAACCAGCTGCTTCACAACCTGCATTTTGTGCAGTCAAATGTGCACAGTATTTTTCAAATTCTGTATTTTCTCTTTTGGTATTAGAGATCCACCAACTTCACAAAACTACGTTTTGGGTTTTGGTTTTTTTTCACTTTCTTACTTTCTATTCTGAATTAGTGAATATAAAAAGGCCATACTATTTAACAATNTTATGCTTAAACCAGCTGCTTCACAACCTGCATTTTGTGCAGTCAAATGTGCACAGTATTTTTCAAATTCTGTATTTTCTCTTTTGGTATTAGAGATCCACCAACTTCACAAAACTACGTTTTGGGTTTTGGTTTTTTTTCACGTTCTTAAAAGGCCATACTATTTAACAATAGTCAGAGACCCAGATCAAACCTGGAATAATTCAGCTTTTACTTTAGGATGCTACAAGTATTAGAATAGGGGCTAAAAATAAACAGTTTTATAGTTACAATACTGTTACCTACGTAAGCATGGTACAGAAAATAAAACTGCATGACCGTATGTTCGTTACTACAGTAAAATTTCCCAGTATATATTTAGTCTATTTTTTACCATTAAATTTAGCATTCATAGTTTTATGTAATGTCCTCCAATACAGAACACAAACTGCACAGTTAAGGATTTTCTCCCACAATGGAATACAAGTTTGCTAAACATACATCTATAAGTGCATGTTCTACAGCATGGTTCTGGGTTTGGAGGGTTTGGTTGGTTGGTTGGTTTGGGTTTTGTTGGGTTTTTCTTGGTTTTGCTGCGTTTTTCCTTTTAGTTAGAAAAGGAAAATAAACCTTGGGATGGAAGGTGACAGAAGTGAGAAATTGTTGATTCTTACTTATACAACATGTGGTAGACAGAAATTTGTACAGGTCTAGCCCGGAAAAGCAACAGTGGAGATAATGTATTTAGTAGAGTCTGGAGCTTATCTGGAAGATTTGTTTTCTGGCCTGCAACAAACTTCGCTGGCAATTTATGGTTTAACAACTGGTCCTTTGAGATGTAAGTTAGAGCTTCACCCAAAGACGTTAACACAGAGTTCTGAAAAGAGCCTTCAGATGCGTTTTTGGTTTCTCCTATTTAAAATAGAGAAAAATGAGCTGTGAAACAGAGTGTATGGATGATATCATAAACAAGCATTACTATGAACTCAGACTGCACTTATCAGAATCCACCTAAACTTAAGAATAAGAATGTTAAGGGCAGCTACTTTACTAATTAGCATTTAAGTGTTAAAAAAAGCAAGTTTTGATAAACTATGTTGACATAATATTACTATAAATTAAAAAATACAGCCCATTGGCTTATATTTCAGAATAGCCTGACCAGTAGTACCACTGTGACCCTCCTTGACATATACTTGCCTGTGACCTTCACCAACAAAGGTAATAGCAAATTGTGAATGCCCTCAGAAAAGAATTCTTTCCATTCGCTGATCAAGTTCACAGGAAGGTTTTCAGTAGTTTTGGGAGTTGCAGCTTCAAAGTAAGTGCTAAGGGCAGATGCCAAGTCACAACTAACACAAGCAAAAATCTGCACAAGTGGGACATGATAAAGCAAACGGTTCTCACTTGTTGTCTAGAAAGAAAAAATAAGAGGACGATGTCTTAACCATAAATTTGCTTTAAAATATGTTTCACATTTCCTGTGTACACCAGAAAGTGTAATTTCCAAGAAAATTCAATTGCAAAGACCATTTTAATATGACTGGGGGAAGTTTAAAATGTAATCTGTATCTTAGCAAGACTTACTGAAATGAATTTCCAAGTCTCATCAACATTTAGAATCCCAGATTGCTTCCTTTATGACCTTCTTTTCAATGACAGAAACTGCCACCAAGTGGATTCAAACAGAAATGTATGTAGCTGTGCTTTTCTGTGGCACTTGTGCAGCCAAGTGAGCCAAAATTGGTATGTGAAGTGCTCTCACTTGCCTCTCCCAAGCACAAAAGCCATATGGATATCATACTTGTATTTCCAACTTGCATAAGGAAATTGACAATACACTATTGCAAACTGGAAATTATTGAAGTGGCTGTCAGGAGAACATTACCTCTCCCCCAGCAGTGTTTATTCTTCTAATTTACATTCTTACTATTTTCCCCCAAGGAACAGCATTAAGTATTAAAAATATTTCCAAGCACTTATGTATGCAACATTTTTTTCATACACGTTCATTGGATTTTTGTTTGGTTGGGTTTATCTGGGTTTGGTTTTTTGCTGTTATTTTGTTTCTTGTTGTTTTTCAGGGTTTTGGTTGGTTGGTTGTTTTTTTTTTTTAATAAAGAATTTACAGTTTTGAGGTCTATACAGCATAGGAAAGAAGATCAATCCCAAGACCAAGAAAGGCCACACAGAAGTTTCTGGCTTGCTCTTAGTAGTGACAGAGCGAGGGATTCTGCATTCTTATTTAACAAATAAAGTAGTCAGCTGTTCACTCTAACCTGTTTTCTAACACTGTCAGAATATATTTTGATGTTTCAGGTCATCAGTTTGATATTGCAATGCAGATACTGCTTTACATTCTGTTAATTTTTATATGTCATATTAGACTTTGGTCTTAAAGGGATATTATTTTTCAACATAGAGATCTACAGCAGACATATTTCAATTATTTTCCAACCACCAGTGCCATCACTAAACATTATATTGCTTCAAGAGTAAGCTAATTTCATCTCCATAAACAAAAAACAAACCAGAGATTTAGTATTTGCTTGTGCCTTTAAGTGATAGATGACTTTTGTTAATGCTCAGTAAAAAAGGATTTTGCACAATTCTTTTTAACAATGGGACAAATATTTGCTAAGATGAGATGACTATGTCTGCCACATACAGGGAATAATCTAAAAAGGTAAGTACATCAAAAGTGAAGATGCAACATTAGCACTTGTGCAGTAAGTAGAGTTCATTTTCTTAGTTCCGTATCTTAATAGAGATTATATGTAAAATAAGTTATCCTCAAAATGCTGGTTATCCAGCTATTAATATTACTCTGAGATACAATAAAGTTAACACACATCAGATGAAATTAAAACTGGTAAGCACCACTATGTTCCAAAATCTAAAACTGAAACATTATGAACACTCTGACTTCCATTCCTCTTGGCAATCCTCATGCATCTTTATTCAAGTTGCTATGTGGCATTGCTTCTATAGCATTTTACTGTATCATACCCAACTTTCTACTCTGTAAACAGACAGGCAAGCTTTCAACATAAACTTTTAAAAGATTTAGCATGACATTTCAATCAGATAGCCCAATAAGATTACAAAAATTTAGTTATTTTGTAGGCTATTTTTTCAGTTGTTCCCCTCTTCCCCCTCCCCTGCATCAATCCATCAGGTTTGGAGGGCATCAGGAGGATCCTACTAAAAGCTGCAGTGCAATGGTTAGTAATAATCTCTTTCATATTACCTCTAACCAAGCCAGCATGGAGCACATGATGAAGTCCCATTCACTGCTGTCCAAAGGAGCTATGGAATACTTCAGCAACAAGGGAAGGTAACGGATCACCTCTATGTTGAAACCAAGCAATTGAGCACTTGTCTCTTTCAGATTACTGTAATAAAAATACAACTAAAGCTTACAAATCTTCATGTTGTAAACACGAGTATTTATATTCTTGTCTTCACTCCTCTTAGGACAAATAAAGTGTTGCAGTAAAGTCTGCCCTATGTGCTTTTGATACTCTGTCTTTCAAAGTTAGAATAGTATACTAGCTGCCAAGTTTAAATAAGCCAGTCAACAGGTACAAAAGAGACTGCAGGAACTACTTGCTCATTTGCATGTTGTAAAGATTTCTAAAATGGTACAATTTACATATTTGCTCAAGTAATACATTTACATGGAACTATGAAATTCAGCAATTTTAATTACATCAATGCAATAATAATTTAAGTTACTGATTTTAAGAATAAGATATAAGCACTCAAGTGTCCGAATAGCATATATTATTTTGAGACTACGTGGCCTGGATTTCTCTCACTATACTCAAGACAAATGAACCTCAGTATATTTTCACTCCTTGCTGGAAGATTTCCAAGCTACATTTGCAGATACAGAATTTTAAACAACAGCCACCTAAGTTGGGGAAGAAGGAAGGGGTGTGGGGGGCAACTTTTGAGTGTTGGTGTTTGTCTTCACAAGTCACTGTTAACATATGATGGAGCCCTGCTTTCCGGTACATGATTGAGCACCTGCCTGCCAATGGGAAGTGGTGAACAAATTCCTTGATTTGCCCTGCTTATGCATGCAGCTTTTGCTTTACCCATTAAACTGCCTTTATTTCAACCCATAAGTTTTCACTTTTACCCTTCTGATTCTCTCTCCTATCCCATCAGGGCGGAATGAGCAAGTGGCTGTGTGGGGCTTAGTTGCTAGCTGGGCTTAAACCACAACTCATTTTAGAAATTAAAAGAAAAGTCAAATTATCTCAAAGTTGCACCCACCAGCTAAATAGAAAACTGTCCTCACTGTTGTTTTTCCAAGATATTATGATTTTTAGTATTCCAGGTAGTAGATGATCACAATCAATACTACTATCATTCAAGCAAGAGTTCAAAATGGCAAGACACCCAAATGCTCCTGTAACATAATAAAAATACCATACTCAATAGGCCTTTATTATCAAGAGAAAACAAGTGTTACAATGTATGTCAACGGACTGGATATTTTTATTTCAACTTAACATCAATACTGTAAGACTGTTTGGACAATGCCTACACTTTCTTCTCTGAACACTTAATCCAGAGATGGCATCATTAAATTAAAAAACACTATATCCAACCAAAACTTTAGAAAAAAAAAACCCACCAAGAATTTCAAACCAACCACAAATCTGCTATAATTTAATATATTTGTGCTACTACAAGAGTGTTATAACATTGCTTAGGGTACTACATCTCAATCACCTCCAAGTAACTTTTCAAAAGCTGCTGAAACTGTATGTACAGCAGCTCTGACTCTGCACACTGTATCTAATGCACTGGAAGAACTACTCAAAAATCATACATAAGCTGCAAAAGAGCTCTTGCTAAAGCATCTAAATACAATCATGACAATAGTAATATTTTTGCATGTTGTGTAAAGCCTAAATGATTAATTGAAAACTTCAGTATTTATAGATGTGTTTAAATCAGACAATTACAATACAGCAATATCAAAATTCCTCTAACAATATCAGCCTAAATACTTTAGTTCTAATTTTGTACCAGGCTGTATTGTACTTCCTTAATAAAGCAGAAAACTACTCTGCCAAACAATATAGAAACATACAAACTGAGAAAATATTTCTAGGAAAAACAATATTAACACATCTTCTCCAAATGCAAACAGTATTACAAATAACTTTCTTAAGTTCTCGTGGACAGAATATACTCACCATTGGTGCTGGAAAGCTCTGTCTGTGTGCACGTCATAAGTTTGGCCACACAGTGGAAAACAAGTTCATTCTTTTCTTCCTCAAGCAGAAAAGGTGACAGGCACTGAAGTGAATGTAATCTACCTTCTGTTAACGGTGGAAACCTATTCACACAAGCAAAACATCATAGAATGAAACCCAAAAATTCAACTAGTAAACAAAATGTCAATTAGATCACAATGGTCAAAAATCCTAGGACAACTAATCCCAGACACTAAGCTGAGTCTCACTTTTACATACCATACATATATTACCAAATTTTCAGTCTTCAATTGTTAAATGATACTGATTCTGATGAATGACATTATCAACATTTGCAACAAACAAAAAATTATAAGTGTCAGGAATAAAATACCCTTCTGTTGTCTTAAAAAGTTGTTTCATCTCACAGGATACAGCATTTTCTGCACGAATCACTTTAGCCATGGTTAAGGACCAGAGTCTTCCATGTTCCTCTGATCTTCAAAGAAGAAGAAAGACCCTGGTTAATATTGACAGATGCACAGTTCAAGTTCACAACACAAGCGTGTGAAGTTTGAGTCAGTATACATAAGGAAATATGGTGGCACTTCATAAAATGTGAATATGCAGACAAGTTGGTTTACTTGTTCTTACATACCTATCAAATATTGTTTGCTGAAGGCCAGTTGTATCACTAAGCATCCTGAACTTCTCATAGGTGATGTGTATTTCTTCTAACATATGAAGATATTCCTGAAGTGGGTAAGGAGGATTTTCCAATTCTTCAACCCATTGTAATGAGTACAACAGTTCTGCAACTAAGCAAACCACAAAAGCTGTTGCTTACAAACTATTCAGTGCATAAGCAAGAATTTTCAGGTCAAGGTTTTGTTGGTTTTTGGTTTTGTTTTTTAAATATATTTTAAATGCATTAAAAAAAGATGATATTTACATGCGATTTCAGGTGCTTCAGAGCACGAACTGGATATTTGCCATTGCATCATAAAACACAAAAGAAAAAGCTACAATAACTTATTCTGTATGTTCAAGATATTTGAAAGTAAATCAAGCAAGACAAGAACTGCAGTTTGTCTCTATTCTCTTTTATATATATATATATAGATAGATAGATAGATATGTATATGTATTTGTTGCAGACAAGGTACCCAAGACTTAAATCCAGAAAGCAAATAAATGTTATGCTAACAGTTAACATGTGTTTTCTTTATTAGCTTATTGAATAATTACGCTTCTCATCATGGTGAGACTTCCAGAGATAAAAATGTTTATTTGATAATGCTGCTTCTAATTTGAGCATTCTATAAGAAACAAGATTCCACCTGGTAGAATTAAGAACAACTGCTGCCTCAAAATATTTTTATGTTATGGCTAAACACTTAGGGCATTTATTTGATGGCATAGATAAAGTTCCTATTGACCACTCATGCCAAAGCACCACACATTTTGGCAATGAACAACTCTGAAGTTCATCATAAATTGAACCTCCAAATTCAAAGTGCTGTTGAGACAGCATGTATATAATCACAAAAGGCCCTAGAAATATATTATATTACACTTGTGCATTATTTCTACTTTTCAAGAGATAAAAGGATGACTTCTCATACCTATGTGCCAGATTTTAAATACACATTTCTAATTATCAATTTGGATTAATTTCCAGCTACTATAAAATCAAATTCCTTTAAGTTTTACCACTTACTTATATTATCTATTTTCCTTCTTTCAACATCACAATTTTCATGGACCGTATCATTTTCCAATACAAGTAGCACCATTTTACTTAATAAGGCTGAAGTACACAGATGGCCTGGAAGTTTAGTTGTGCCACACAGCTTGACACATGATCCCAATGGTTCACAATTCATACTAAGCCTTCCTTCCAAAAGAGGTTTGTGCGTCCACTGTAACACAAGTATAAGAAGACTATGAAGAAATAATTGACATTTTAATGATGCTTAGAAGAGCTTTTGATCTGTTTAACCTTGAAAATTCAGAATTGTTAAAAAAATAACTATGAAAGATATAAATGAACACCAAAAGCATAATGGTCATGGTGACCCACTCCGTCATATTTGAAAACTTAAATGCACAACAGTAGCTTGAAACTGCATTGCTGCCTCAGGAATAAATACGCATCTTTTGAACTGTAACAATTTTACAAGAAAGACTATAGTTAATGAAGATAACTGGTTGGACAGGAAATTTAGTCCTTCCCCACTTTCCACACTATGCATATCAGCATTTTGTTTACAGTCAGCACATCGTGTTTCTCTGCACATATCAGTGTTTTTCACAAAACTTATCTTACAGAAGAATTAAAGATAAGAGCATCTTCATGATCCATATTCTGTCAGATAAAGTTTCCTGGACTGTAGAGCATGGTGTTCCATGCAGAAAAGAATGATTATTATTTTCCACAGTAATATGGGATGGGACCATAAACAAACATAATTTGTCCTCTATCATTGACAGAGGCTGAAAAGAACTTTTGCCTAGACATATGCACATTCATAACTGCAGTGCCAAGTCAAAATAAAGAATGGTTACCACCCTAAAGAATAGAGACTTGAGGTACAGTTGACAAGCATGCAAGTCTATTATCGTTTTCATACCTCAGTAGACAGAGATTCGTGCAATTTCTCCCACTCAGATTTGCTTGGCATGACATGTTCAACATAAGCTCCCACAAGATATCCAGACTGCCCGTCAGCTTCCATAAGCTTAGACAACAAATCACTAACTGCAGAGATCAAAACCTGAAGGCTGAGATAAGGAGAAAACACTGCAAACAAAGTTTGACACTATCCAGTAAAAGCAAACTGCTATATTTTACATTGATACAATGCTATGTACGCTGTATCAATGTTATATACTTTGTATCAATGCTATACACATACTATAGAAATGGCTATTTAAATGATGCTTCACCTGCAGTTCACACCTCTGACCGGATGAAACAACTCTTAATAGTAAAATGCTAATTAAGTAAAGAACAGTATAGCACTGATCTTATTTTGGTTTGGAAAATATATTATGAAATGGATATGTACATCACAATTACCTTTTAACATCCAAGGAAGAAGACTGAATTTGATTCTTGACCCACAGTGCAGATTTATGCAAGAAGGTACTCTGTTTCTGCGTACTCCGAAGTTGATGCACAAGTGAATTTACTCCAGACATCCAAGTGTGTTTTAGTTTACATACAAGTAAATCTATTGTAGGGAAAAAGAAAATAAAAACAAAAACCAAAACAACAAGTACAAGCAAGCCCACCACAACCTTGTAAACTCAAATTACAACCTACAATATCAAGCAACAATCACATGTCTAGAAGTCCTATAGCAGAAAGAGAATTCTTTTTTCTATATGGTTACATGCAACAACTACCAAAGGCAAATACACAAGTTTCCTGTTGTACAGCAATTTTAACATAAGCCCAACATAAAGGTAGTACTTATTTAAGATTAAGAGGGATGCTCCTGTTGTCTTTTACAGCATGTCCTATGGTCTTCAAAACCACAGAGCTTTTTTAAAATACTGAACATTCACAACAAGAGTCATTTTCAAAGCAGCAGTGGTTTTCAGGCTATTGTTATCCTACTTCACTTCTATGACTCCACTGCAACATTTCCTCCTTTGTATCTATGTCAGTAAACACATATACTGATTTATCATCCAAATTCTGGACTAAAGAATATAAATCAGGATCTCAGTCTGACAATGACACACTGGTGGAGAGAGGAACTTGACCCATATAAATGGTTTCAGAATAAATATATGTATCTTTAATTAAGTGATTGCACACATTTATTATAGAAACTGCAGAACGAATGAACAAAAGCTCATTCTTCATACTTCATAGATCTTAAATAATTTATGTAACACTCCAAAAAGTGTTGAATATCACAGCCACAAGGACAGCTGAAGCACAGGGATACTAACATCAAAAAAAAAAGTTTAAATCCTCGTAATGATGTACTACTCAACTTAATGTTGAGTAGTAACTACTGACATTGTAAATTAAAGCACAAATTTTCATGTGAGTTACAGCTGCAAGCTCAATGTCTACGAACTCAATATTCTATTACATAATCTGTTTCATGAAAAAGAGTTCAGATGTAATCATCAACTACAAAAACGTTTGGTTGAAGTTTTCTTCCAAGTTACCTGTTAAGTGCGTGGCATCCTGCCTCTGAGCACACAGTTGGAAGATGGTAAGCAGCAAGTCTTCTGAGGATGGCATCAGTAAACACCCTTTAACTGAACTGAAAAAGCCTGAGGCTACATCACAGATGAAAGATACCAATGGTTCAGTATTTCCAGCTTCAGAAAGATCCTTAGCTTTAGACAGAGCTGCTTGAAGTTTATCAATAATCCTTTCAACAAAAGTTTCACCAATCAAAGATTCTATTAGGGAGAGGAAAAGACAACATGCTTTGATTACTTGCTAAACGTGATCATTAAGAGACATCATATAAATATGTACCTTTTTTTTATTTACTAATTTTGAATGCAAAATGAAGTGCAAAGTCATTTCAGTCTAATGTATAGCTAAATTCTCTTTCTTACTCCACAGTTAAAGGCTCATGTAGCCAAAGTTTCATAATGCAAAGTATCCTTTCTCTAAACCAGCTGAAGCAGCTTAGACAAAACATATACAAATAGAGCAAGTGCAGAGTGCTCCCTTTCCCCTTTTATGCCTTCTTAGCTTCTGGACAACAACTGTGAGACAGAGATTACACCTGATTACCCCAATCAGACAGATCTTCCATGAATACACTTACTCCATTTCTCATGAGATAGAAGTAGGCTAATCCCATTTATTTTCAAACTCCACAGCATCTTGTGGCAATGAATTCTATTATTTAATTATGAAATGTATGAAGAATTATAGTTTTCTTTTTCCTCAAGCCTATCTAACAATGAAAAACTCTCCCTATTTGCTTTTTCTACATATATTATGATGTTATGGCTCTTTACCACAACCCCATCCCAATCACTTTCATTGCAAGATGAAAAATTCTGATCTGTTTTACTGGCCCTGCAAGCAGAAGACACTGCATTTGCCTAACCACCCCTGCCATCTTTCTTTTGGAACATTTTAATCCCATCACACTTCTTTTTCAACAGCATATAGGCAACAAGAATATTGCAGGGACAAAAACTACAGGCAATATTCAAAATACTGACACACCAATGCTATAATTTTCATTTGTCCTTTGTTCTTTTCAGCTCCTAATAAGCTGTATTCCTTTTTTCATTGATGAGCACTATTTACAGAGAACCTTTACAATGACTGATTGAAGAGACAGTTACAGTTGTATTCTTCCCATGTATACTTCTGATATATACTGGGTTTGAATTTCATCTGTAATTATATCAGTTATTCATTCCATATTGTAACACACTGCTATGGCTCTGTGAACTTTCAGTTTTGATTACTCTGAATAATTTATCAGAAACAACTATCATCATTCCAGTATTTAACTTTCTTCACCTTTAATTCGTATCATTTGATAGGTTACTGATCCATGAAAGGCCCTTCCACTTACTCCATGACACTTTACCTTCAAAAATTTAGATGAGAGATCAAAAAAAAAAAAAAAAAAAAAAAAAAAAAAAAAAAAAAAAAAAAAAAAAAAAAAAAAAAAAAAAAAAAAAAAAGAAAAAAATCTGGTTTAAAGTCCATATAACTCTATTTTGGCCCAAGTCACCAAGTCAAGAATCACCATAGCTCCTGAAGGTCTAGACTTCTCCTAACATGCATTAAAACTGGGTCACACAGCACCCAGCCCAAAAAAGGCTCAGCAATACCTCCAGCTCTAAACTCAAAAGCAAAGTCACTGGAAAATCAGCACTAGGGTACCACTGACTGACAAGTGAGTAAGTTTGTTGAAAACTCTCTGGAGAGAGGGAACAGGTTTTCCTGATGCTCCTCTATAGCAAAAGTTCCAGTAGCCAAAGTAACAACCTTACAACATCTTCAGGATGCACTACCTATGAACACCCACTTCAGTCAATTTGTTGCATGCAATTTTTTCGCACATGAAAGCACCGCAAGTGTGTCCAGCTTTCAGATAAACCAAAGTATGTTACCTCAGGAATTAAAGCAAATGCTGAGTTTAACAAAACACAAACAACAAGTTTACATGAAAACCATCAAGGAAATTGAACTCCACTAGACATCTATATGACAGATACCACAAAATACAATGAAGACATGAAACAGGAGGTTATTAATAGAAAATAGATTGCATATATAGCATATATCCACACACATGCAGTTTTTAAAGTACATGAATCTAACTGAAAATGGCTCAAAGCAATTTATAGGTTCTGTAAGAAGGCATTAGCACCACATGGGTCCATAACCAGATCTTTGATATTCTATTTCTGAAAGTAAATGTAAGATGCTCTGGTTTAAAAAGCAGCATTATTTTACAGCACATCAGCTAATAACTCAAGCTTTCTCAAATTTTCCTCAGGTTTTCCAGACTTGCAAATCTGAATCTGCTCTTTAAACACTGACGTTTGTTTAGCAATATAGACCAAAAAAAAAAAAAAATTACAGTATCACTGCTGCAATCCAGGGTTTACAAATTTAAACTGCACATAGTTAATTGGCTCAGGTAAAAAACCAAACACAAACACATCCCCTCTTTACACTTCACAAACTCCAGGGAATAAATATGCTTACCATTTTTAACATGTTGCGACAACACTAAGCTCAGGAGGATCCACCTTTCAGAAGAGGATGATTGTGATGAGGTGGCTACAGGTTTTAAACCCAGGTGACACAGATCATCTGTCAGCATTACAAGTCTTTCTCCAAGTGTATCTCCTTTCAGCCAGTCAGAGACTAAGGAAAGTTTTGTTGTGCTTGAGCATGCCTGAATCACAAGAAAATATTAAACTTTTGGGGTATTAACTTTTATTACAAAGCGTAAGACCAATATGTCAAACCTGGGAACCATATTATCTGTCATAAGCAATAAGCCTCTAGGTGTTTAAATCTGCAAAAATCCCCCCAACTTTCTTTTTTCTCAGAGACCGCAACTTATGGCTAGGTTAGACCTCTACTTTAGAGTGAAACAAATTACCTTCCGAAAGCCTTCCTTTCCCTTTTCTCCAACTATAGAGCCCAGGGAATGCCTATATTGGCATTACTTACATTTTATTTCAGCCAACCTAGTCATCCATTTACAACATAAAATCTATTAACAGTACCTGAATGTCTCTAAAAAAAGAGCACACAAACCAGAAAATTATTTTGATAAGCCATTATAAGGTACAAAAATCACAAAAAAAAGAGGATACCCAAAATACACATTATCTGTAAGGAAAGATACCATGGTCAATGCACTGGATTGCAAATCAAGTGCTATGAGTTCTTGTCCAAAAATTTTTAATATGCTTCATATTTCATCCCAGGCAATCATATAAATGTTAGTCTCTCAGTGCCCCATGTGAAAGATGGAATACTATCTTTCCCTTGTAAGCTTGATGTGAGGGTGGTGATATAACCCAACTCCATTCTCTGTCTTAGAAGGAACAACCAGAAGGAAATTGGGAATCCCTCTGGCTTAAAGAGCCAACTGACCAAAAATAAAAGGGACAAAGATGATTTTGGTTTGGTACCACAGTTTCATTTTTAAAACTGTCCACAGATTTAAATGCAGTTAACATTAACTGCACTAAATGCAGTTTTACCATTTGTTGCTAAAATGCACACTCAAACTATTAGTACAAGATTTTCAAACTACTGAAATTCTCACCACTTCAAAAAAAAAAAATCTTCAAACACATGCAACTCTGCAAAGGTAACGTCAGGGAAATATTCAAAACAAGAATAAAAAAAAAATCTTAAGAGGTACCTTTTGAATTATCTGGAGAAAAATAATCCATTTCAAATCCATCTGAAAAATAAAACAGAATCCCGTAACATTTAACAAATTTTTTGCTGAACAGGAAGTATTTTATACCTTTGAAACTCTGTTTACAACTTTTCTGTAAGGGATAGAAGAAGTTGCTACAGTTCAGTAACAAAGTTAGTAATTACGTTATTTTTGGTTTCCAAGTCTTTCTCTACTGAGAAAATTTATTTATACGAATGGGTCTGTATTTGTAAGAAAGGCGACCAATTATAAAAGCACACTGTATAAGGCAGCAAGATCAGAGAAATTCTGATGTTACTTTTTTTTTATTGATTACACCATACAGATAGGGACATGTGTCAACCTTTTACCTGAACGCTGCTATGTCAACATTCCCTAAATTTACCTTTCTTATGTTGAACTTATCAAGTTCCTGTAGATTATCTTCCAAAGTAAAATTATTAACTAGCCACAGCCCACAAAAAGAGTAGTCACTTTGATAAAAACTACTAACAAAATCAAAAGGCATACCTTTGTTAAATTGTCAAGAATGATTTTCCTTTCATCATTACTGTCACAACAATTAAGCACACTGTACAAAATGTCAACCAGAAAATGGGTGTCTTTCCTCCAGTCTTCTTTCAGCCAGGTTATTAAATTCATGTACAAAAATTGCATGGATGGACTTTCGTAATGAACTTTCATTTCATTTTGCGATTCAGCTTGAGCAGAGCTTGCATCATTACCCTGCTCTAAAAGTACTTGAAAAACTCTGTTTGATGAAAAAGAGTTAAGCAGGGCAGAGAGAAATTTCAAATGCCGTTCTGACTTCTGCTCATTCACATACACAATACTCAGTTCAGCAAGGCTGCAGACTAAATTCTCTAAAGGTTCTTTCCTTAGAAGTGAACTATGCTGCAGGTCAGCCTCTATTTCAGAGTCGTTATTTCTCACTTCCACAAGCTTTCCATTCTCTGTGTTTCTTTCAGATTCATCCTCATCTGTAAATCTGATTTTTAGAGATTTTCTGTTGTTTGGTTTTGTAGCACTCTTTGGATTCTGAAGAATTTCTAGCATACCAGATATGGCAAACAATGACTTCTCATCAGCATACAGTGTATCAACATGAAGCACACACATTTTTAAAAGATGGTCCCAAAAATTTGACAACAGTTTCTGGAAAACTTCTTCTGTGGCATCATCACTAGGGAGTTCTGCTTTAGCTTCCCAAGAGCTCAGCGTTTCTGCTATTTGATAAAATAATGGTCCATTCTGTAACCTGGGCTCCTTAAGTACAGCATTGGTGAGAGGAATTAGCTATGAAGACAAAAAAGTTATTAAAGAACAGTGATCCAACTAAATTATTATTTTACTCTTTATGATACCAGGAAAGAATTTGGAAAAACATTTCAGAAGTAATTCTGAAAACATCAGAATTACTCAAAGCTTGACACTTAATAAAAATATACAGGGCAAGATGCCTTCTTTTTTTTAACTATGATTTAAACTGCACAGTAAAAGGGATGATTTTACAGGAAGGGAAAAAAATACTAAATTAAGTAGACCTTTTTTTTCCATAAAATCTAGTGAAAATTCAACACTCAACATCGCATATTTCTAATAAATACCTGGTCATATATAAGCATTTGATGAATTTGCCTTTGGTCATCTTCTTCATCTATTTCCTGTAGTATGGCAAAGCGCAGACACTCCATAAAAGCAGTTATAATTGCTGAACTTTCTGAAGGGCTGGCTATTGCTCGCTCACTTGACAACCTATTGAAAGGCAACATTGGAGGGAGCTTCTGAGAAACCCAGTACATGTGTTATGAATGTATACTTGGTGTGCTATGAATGTATACTTGGTTATGCTGTTCTTATCCAGACACCATTAAAATAAGAATATAGAATCATAGAATCATTGACAGGATGTCAAATCAAAACAAATTCAATAGGACATACTTAAAGCATCCAAACAATATATCCAGGTATTTAACATAACTTACATTAAAATAATTTTTTCATGTAGTTTTAGCATTCACAAAAAAACCCCAAAACTACATTAATAGAGGAAACATATCTGGTCAAGCATACTGTCTACTGTTTCAGCTGTTTGTCAAAACTCCTTTGCAATTTTCTACACACACCTCAGAAGCTTAGAAAGTATCACTTTCTGTCATTACAGAAGAAAAAAAAACCCAAACAAACCAAAAACCAAAACCCAACAAACTACGAAACAAAAAGACAAGTTTCACTATAGCCAGTTTGAGATTGAACAACTGTGAATTGTTACTCATCTTCAAATACTTAAAAATTACTACTTCTCCTATTTCCAAATATAAAAGAAACTGATTTCAGAATAAATAAATAATTTTGTAGTTCATACCCTTGAACTATACAGCTGAAAAAAGTCCTGAAATATTCCAGCTTTGGTTCTGCAATGCCAGGAGGTACCTTGCTAATGAAAGGCAAGAGATTTGGGTATATAACAATAGCTAGTCCTCGTCCACCTTCTCGAAGCACTGCCCACAGCTTTGGCAGAACTCCCTTTTTGGCATTTACATGAGCCCAACAGTCCTATAGAAAGAAACAGACTTGTAAATTAAATGAGAATATGTTGTCTTGAAAGAACTCCCAAACTAGATATTTAACATATCTCCCTGCGTTGTAGCTGAAACAAGTTATTGCGCAATTTAAATTCACTTACCGGTATTTTTAAGAATCACTTTCTCCCTATCTCAGCTTGCAACTTTAAGTTAACAAGATAACACTATTCCTGCATTGTTTAACACCAACCTTCCTTGTTAGCAAAATGCACTTAAAGGCTTCTCTTTAATAATTACTTTACAGATGCTTCATAAAAATCATTGTAAATCATTGGTCCTGTATTTAATTCTGAGTTCTTCTTATTAAGAATAAGCAATGATTTCAAAATCCTAACTTTAGAAGCATCACTAACTTCAAAATTCCCCTCAGAATTTTTCTGATGGCTACAAAATACCTTGGCTCTTATCCCCATACTCCAAAGTTTTCTGTCATCTCATCTGACTTATCATAGTTCAGATACCTATGTTTATAGCAAGCTGAACAATAAATCCCCTATAAGTGGTTACAGTTAATCCCAGCAGTTACAAAAGAGATTAGCAGCATTAAGTCCTCAAAACATCCCAGTCTGTGACAACACCACTCATCCTCCTAGTAAATTCAAGGCTGGTATTTCACTTAAAAAGCAAAAAAACCTACCAAAGTTATAGAACCAAACATTAAATTAGAAGGACAAAACAAACAGAAATTGCGTATCAGGCCATTTCTGCAACTGTCTTTAACCAAGTAAAAGGCTTTAGGTATTAATTATATTTACTCAAAGGGATTCAGGTTAATTTGAGTAAACTCATAAAACACCTGATTTTAAGACATGCTGAATACAATATATTTGAAAGTTACACTGAAACCCTAAGGGGGAGAAAAAAGGAGCATGTAGCATTGATATGTTCATGTTATTAATCATACAGAAAACCCAGTCAAGCTGTTCTTCCTAATTCTACATAGAGAACAATGGCACTTGGTGAAAAGTTAAATTCAAGTAAAATATCTGTCCCTTACATTTCCCACATTACCTCAATAGTAGTGACAGCATAAAGTACAGCTTCCCAAAGAGCAGGACACACCACTGCATCACTGTCATCAATGCTGAGAAGAACAGCAGTACAAACTCTTGGTGCTTCAGCTCTCATCAGCTCAGGCAAGTACTGGCAAAAAGCAGAGGCCAGCTCAAAGAAAGCTGAGCGAACCTGATACAGGCCACAGAAAAAAAAGAAAAAAAAAAAAACAACCAAACAACAAAATTTGAGTCAAATTACAACACTTTGTTGTAGTTTTTCCACATTCTTTTCAAAGTCATCATAATTTACAACTCATGATCCCCATATTTCATCATATCAGCAAACATTTAAATATTAAAAATAAAGAAAAATTAATTGATAAAACTGTTTAATATACAAAGGTAATTTTTTTAGCTATAAAATGCTTCTTAAAGATTTTAATATACTTCTCAAAAGGCACGTTTCCAAAATGCACCTTAAAACTTTTTAACAAAATACTACCAGAATCAATTAATTACTTTATGCACCATTGGTCTTAGCAGACCAAAGACAAATAAAATGGTTTTAAAAAAAAAAACAAACAAAACAAACAACAAAAGAAAACACCTCCAGAAAGCACTAAGAACATATGCAGTAAGATGACACAGTCTGTATCTGTTACATTAATTTGAAATGAAGGCAGATTACCAAGAAGTAGATGGTGGTGACACATAACCAATGGATTAGCCTACTGGGCAAAGTTTAAAATTATTTAAGGCCTAGAAATCCAAAGGCTGTTTGAAACATAATTCAGCAAAGTACAAAGTTCATTCTTGTAGAATACAAGTAATTAACACTTGCTTAGGCTCAGTGTATTATCTTTAACTAAAACCAACCAAAAGAAGGAATAAATTAAAAAGTCACCTGTGGTATGTTATGTTTGCTATATTTCCAAAACTTGTTTTGGGACAGAAGTGACATTAACTTTTCCTCCAGTGAATGCACCTCTGTCTTTGGCAACATGCTCAGCAACTTCTTTAAAGCTAACAACGAACAGGTCAGAATCCGGAAAAATTTAGCTTCCCTTTCTTCCTCTGGTACAGTTCTCAGAAAGCAAAGCAAAACAAATTTAAGTGAACCATAAATAAACCAGAAGGCTTCTCAAGCTCTTCTAAACTGAGTACACTAAACTGCCTTGAATGTTATACATTCTTCTGATTTCAGAGACCAGCCATGTAGATACGTAAACTTTCCATGGGTTCTGATACTACCAAATCACATTACAAAATGTTAGTAAAAGACAGTTTCAAGTCATATGTCTTCCAGCTATTCAAAAATGCTATTCCTCAAAGAGCTGAAACAAGAGTTATACTGATAAGTATAAACACTTTTGAAAATGTTGAGTCCCAGAGAAAGTTGCTGGAACTCAAATAACTGTTCTGTCTCCTAAAACAAAACTAAATCCACTACCTCCAAGAACACAGAAACCAATACAGACTAAGACTTAAACCATATACATTAGAGTAGGCTAACATACTGGGGGTCACTGAGTGTATCAGGTGTTTCTTTCAGAAGGTGATCTTGAAGTACCTATGGGAAAAAAAAACCAAAAACACATTAGAATCTGATGTTTATATGTTAATAATACAGAATCACAGAATAATTAGGGTTGGAAAGGACCTTAAGACCATCTAGTTCCAACTCTCCTGCCTTGGGCAGAGACACCTCACATTAGACCATGTCATTCAAGACTGTCCAACCTGGCATTGAACATCACCAGGGATGGTGCATTTACCAATTCTTTGGGCAACCCATTCCACCTCCCTAACAGTAAAGAACTTCTTCATTATATCTAACCTAAACTTCCATTGCTTAAGTTTAAAACCATTACCCTTTGTCCTATCAGTACAGTCCATGATAAAGGCAGTCTTCACATGATGATAGTCTATATTTTTCAGAAACAGCTCTAAAATTTCACAACCGCCAAGTCAAGTCTTTCAAATACATTTTAGACATGCTACTAAACAAAAATATAATTTCATTGACTCCTGCTGAACACATTAGCTGTGGTACTGTTTGAACCAAGACTTCGTAAGCTCCAGTTGTATGCCAACATGCTTCTGGTAAAAAGAAGCCAAACTGAGACAAAGCAAGAATGGTTATGTTTGCATATGATGGGCCAGCAATGCACACTTTAACCTTTTTAAATTCAGTCAGTTCAGTTTCATATACGACTGGCAGAAAAGTATTAACCCTGGTCAGAACTGTTTGCTGAGGCTCTTTGAAACACAGCTCAGCATTCAATCCTTTACCACTGAGGATAAACTCTGTCACCATTATTCCATCTGTCAGCATTGCATGGTGACTGAGCATCATTACATAGAAATGTATAAAAGAAAATTCGCTTCATACTCTTTTCTCTGATTCCAGTCATAATAACTGCTAGTCACAGAAACAGAGGATGTGGTTTTGCCTCAGAAATTTAACCATGAAGAACAGATGGGAGAGCATGAGTTCTAAACTTGTAATAAAAAAAATGACATAAACTCAACACAGAGCCTTAAAGAAATAGAGAAGTATAAACTCACATTAAGAATTTCATCTTTACAAAATACTAAGGCTTCAGGTTGCTTGCTTGAAGGAAAAGCTTTTTCAAAAGCTACTTTTGCAGCAGAAGCAGCAGGGGAGTAAGTGTCACATTGAGCAATCAACCAGTATCCCATTATACTTTTTAAGTAGGGAGCTAAGTGCTTCTTTACTTTAAGAATCAGTTGCTCAAAAGACTGCTGAGTTGCTTCTCGAACACGGCGATCATGATCCTGTTAAAAAAAAAGAAAGAAAAAAAAAAAGGTTTATTGCTTTAAGGATTATACCTTTAGTGTCAGGTACTTCAAAGCAGAAGCGATGATGAAGAAGAAAGCTGTGTCTCAGTTTAGCCATTTTTGCAATGAATTAGGCTACACAGATTTGAAAATACGCAACAACAGAAGTCTTGGTAACCCTAGGTATGGGGATAGTCCCAGTTTAGCAGCATATTCCAATATGCTTGAATATTCCAATATTCCAATGTGTTGCAAATTCAAAATTGCAGCCTTTTCCCAATATCCTTAATGACAGTTTCTATTTTCACTTTAAACAAACATTTAACAAAAAGACAAGATGTATGAGAAACAGGAAGACTTGAAGACATTTTCTTGTCTATAACAACCATAAGCCTATCTATACAAACTGTGCATCACTATCCAATTTTTGTGTGTGAATTTGTATCATCATGAATTTCTATGCTGTTGGCTCCTGAAAGAAATACTAGAAATTGCTCTTGCAGATCAGCATTGTGATTAATTTTGTCAAATATTTGCTTGGGATCTTTTTGTTGGGTTGTTTTTATTTTTTTTTTTCATATCAAGTCTGGTCAGGTATTAGTCCTAGATCAAAATATTTATAAGAGCGCGTTCTCTTTAGCCATTCTGGAATTGACATAAAAGAACTTTTCATGAAGAGAAATGTCATCATCTTTTAAACATAAAGGTCTAACGAACAGCTATCTCCATCCAATAAGTAGAGCCCAGATTTCAACAGTTCAACATTCCACACACTGCCAATACTGACATTATCTCCACAGTAAAAAACATTACTTTCCTTCAACTTCATGTTTGTTCCTAGAACAAGTCAATAATTCTAACATAGTTAGATATATCAATAAACACCAACTCAGACATTTCCACAGGAAGTATCCAGAGAGCTTCTTAATTTAGATACTTCTTAATACTTACCAGTGAGATTTTACAATAAATTCTTGGCCAGTAAGGAAGAACACCTTTAACAACTTCTGCTTCCCTTTCCTTGCACATTGTTCCAAATTCTTGCATAGCCTAAAAAGTATAAAAAGCATGATTTAAGAATTCAAATAGATGTCCTCTAATTTATCAGCTTCTACCATCCAGTACAACTCTCTTTTTCAAAAATCATTTCCTGCAATTAGGCATCTACAGATTAAAGGATTAATTAGATGCTTCTACAGAATCTATTTTTATGAATGCTCCATCAGCACTGCGTGATGGACCTTTTCGTAAGTCCTCCAAGATACCTTCTACATTGAAATTTTAGTAAATTAATCAACATGAAATTAGTATTAGCTATCTTGATATATTCCTCTCCCACAGAGAGGATATACCTACTTTTAATTTCGTTGTGATATCCCTTTTAGAAAGTTTTCGCAACACCATTCGAAAATCAGCATCCACAAGGCTGTCTATCTCCTCTGCTCCTTGAACTGCAGGAACATATCCTAGATCATTCTGAGATGTTCCAAAGCCAATAAACCCAGGCACTGTTCCACGTTCTTTGGCGAGGAGCTCTGCGGCTCGGCCGCTGCTAGAAGGCTGACAAAAACAAGGGAGGTAACTCAGTTATCTACTTCAGTAATTTTATTTTAGTTTGCATTTGAAAGAATGCTCCTATTTAAATTGTAAATTAACCTTCTATTTAAAACAAAATCTCACAAATTAGAAGAGCCACCACATATGCTTTCCACATAGAAGTCTGACCTAAAAGATTATTCTTCACTTCAGAATCAGCATTCCCTTTTCTAATAATCCATGCTTACCGGAAAAAATATTGATTTTATATACGTACGAAAAAGTATTAACAGACAAGCTCTTCTGTAAGTGAAGGATTTATTAAGAAACCATTTACTCTCCTTCGCTACTTCTGGTTTTCTTAGTTCTTTTCACATTATTGCATATGGACTGACACAGACTTCAAGGAATGCTCTTCATATCATTGGGCAAAATAAGAATACGCATCAAACAAAAGATGATACCAGCAGCAAAAAGGCTAAGAAGGATTTAGAGGAACAGAGTGAAAGCATATATATGTAAGAGCGTGATACTATCCCATTAGTGCTACAGTGAGCGTTTCAGAGTTCAGCATCTCTTCTAGTTTGCTGCAGTTAAGTCAATACCTTGTTCACTGTATCAGTGGCTCATGTTTATTTCAACCACACTCTTCTCAAAAGCTTGTCCCCAAACCAACTGACGCTTTAATGTTCCCTGTGATACCTTACAATCCAAATATCTTTTATTTTATAACGATCCTTGCAGTTTTGTGAGTTTGGGTTTGCTTGGTTGTTTTTAAAGTAATGACAATTTGCTGAAGTCCACTGTACTCCTCTGATTTTTTTGAGGTACATAAGCCACATTTTACCTGACTATTGTATCTACATGCCTGAGTACTGTATCTACATTCTGCATGTGAAATCTCAAATATAAGGACAGCTTCTTTGTGTTCCCTATTCTTCTCTAAACACACGTAGATATTAACACAACTCTTCATGCACAGTTCTCCCATACCAATCCAGTGCCACAAAGCCACCACCTCCGGCCCAGTGGCTGCAAAAGAGATTCACGTAGACACAACAGATGACTCGAAACCGCTCCACAGAGGAATGCACTACGCACCGGTACCTCGCTGAACTCACACCCTCAGTGACTTGCCGGTTACAAGCCCTGCCCTTACCCCTCCCTGAAAAGCCGGCACGAAAGCCACAGAAGCGGCAGGCACACTGCCCTGAAGCGCGGGCCCAGGCCAAGAGTCGCCCGCAAAGCCCGGCGGTGGCCCAGGCTACGACAGCCGAGCCATAAAACTGCGCCACCTCCCACCGGGGGCCGCCTCCGGCAGCCTACAACCCAGTCCCCAGGGCACCGGAAGGTGAAGTACGGCCTCAACCCACTCGACAGTGCCCAAGGCCTCAGCGCCAAGGCCCGAGCCCCGCCAACCTCCCCGTCCAGAACGCCCGCCGGTGGCTCCGGCAGCACGGGACCCGAGCCCCAAGGGCAGGACGCACTCACCCGCAGGTTCCCCTTGGTTCGTTGCTTGTTCTTTCCCCCCATAGCGATGTGATAGCAGCGGCTACGGCACGGCGGAAGGGCCGGGAGAAAGAAGGCGCGCGGCCGGGACGCAAGAGGCGTCACTTCCGGAGGGGTGGGGCCACGCCCCCGTTCATCGCCAGCGCAGCCGTCTGAACCCCTCGGTAGCGGCGCCGTTTCTGTACGTTTACAAAGACCTGGAATCTGTCAAAGGATCGAAGGCAAACCGGTGCTTGCCGAAAGAAATCACCGAGGGGTATTGCTACGGAAGATGTCCGAGTGCACACCAGAGATCTGAATGTTGGGAATTTTGAGAGATATTCAACATTAGAAGCAAGCAACCCCTGGGGAGTGTTCAGCGTAGAGAAGGTTCTGGGGAGACTCCATAGCAGCCTTGCAGTACCTAAGGGGATTTACAGGAAGGAGGATTTTTTACAAGCGCATGCAGTGACAGGACAAGGGAGAATAGCTTTAAACTAGCAGAAGGTAGATTTAGATTAGATGTTAGGGTGGTGACTTCCTGGAACAGTTTGCACAGAAAAGTTGTGGCTGCCCTGTCCCTGGCAGTGTTTAAGGCCAGGCTAGTCTAGTGGAAGGCAGGTTGGAACTAGATGAGCTTTAAGGTCCCTTCTAACCCAGCCCATTCTATGATTTATGACATGTGTGATTTAGATACACAATCCATAAACAAATCAAAATATCATTCTGATACAATTTTGTTGAAACTGTATTCAAGAGTATGTGCCGTGTAACTCACTTTGTTACTTGGCTGCAACTCCACAAGCTCAGACCAGTGAGGATTGCTTCCCTGCTCTGGAGTATACTTGTTATAAGTTAGCCTATCCCTGGGTAACGTTCTGCTTTAACGTGAGTATAGAGACTAGACTTTTTCTAGTAGAAAGCTACCACTGCATCTCTCTGCACACACAAGTCTGCCTATGGAAAATTCTTATGCCTCAGAGTAAGCATCCTAGCTCATCCTGTTTGCCTAAGCAAGACTTCTGTGAACTTGCTCATTCCTTCTGTTTGTTTGGTTTGGTTTGGGTTTTCTTTGTTTGGATTTTTAAAATGTCAATATCACAGCTCAATATACGTCCAGATAGAAAGCAGAATAAAAACTTGTTACAAAAAAGCTTTCCTGTAGTGTATGTAAACAGCAACAAATAATACAAACATTTTGGTATCTCTCTTGAGGTACCCATACTTGAATTTTGTCTCTTCTTACTCATATTCACCACAATTACGTCTATTCATTCACCTGTAATTCTGTAATGGCCTGGTAGTTCATCAAACATATTTTTTTTTTCCCAATAATTAGGTATGTACCCTAAACACCCAGAAAGTGTAACAAAGCAGTTATTTTAATTTTCATTATTCAGCATCTCACCGGATAGTTATTTTCATTGAAAACTGGATTCATCGTATCAAACCACAAATTATTAATTCCCTCTCTGATAAACTCCTGGAGAACAGCTAAGGAATCTGTTATGAAGATTAACTTACAAATGTAGACACTTGGATCAGTGGTGATTGGCAACCCCTTCAATGCCCTTCAACCCCAAAGTACATTTGAAAGATGTCAGCACATCCTTTTTCTTCTAAAAAATGATATAGCTGCCCCAAATCCATATGATTTCCCCTCGCACCATGTGCATCAAAACATTTTTCTTCCAAAGTGGAAAACTTTCTTTGTTTCTGAATCTCAGCATGTCCTCCACCTTCCAAAGAAACATCTTCTCTGTGCCGAATGAGAATTCTTTTCCATGTTAATCTTCTCACTCTGAAAGAAATTGGAGAAATATGAATCTGCCTATAAAATAAATATTTAGAAAATACTATGGAATAGCTATTATCACGGAAGTCAACAAACTCCTTGTGCTTGTATCTCTGGCAGAGATAATGGTTCCCTGGCTAGTCACAGAAACACCACTCACATGCAAACACTTCCATAAGCAGGAGCTTGTCCCTTTGTATTGCCTCAGGATTCAAGAACCTTAATGTTACTGCTCGCAAAAATAATTGATGAAGGTGTGGTTTCAATTTCAGTGCTTATTTCTGCCTTGCCTGTGCTAAGAACTCTCATATTCTCATACTCTCTTAGCTGTTACAATCAAATAATAATGTTCATTTAGTCTGCACCACCCAGAAGTACAAATGATGGGATCAAAATAAAACATGAATGCAGAGGAATATAACAACATACTTATCTAATGCAACTATGGTACTGCAGTCCACTGCTATACAAGTGAAACACCGAGGAAGATAAAACAAAAGGAATAGGCATTGTGTGGTACTAGCAGCTTTGACTTCTGCAACCAACACTACAGTTGATATTCACAGTTGGAAATACATTATTATTAGCACATGCACTTTGCAGACCCTCACAGGCTGGAGGGTGGTTGGATTTCCCACCTTCTGGTCACATGTACAACATGAAAAATGTAATAGTCTAACTACTAATGACATTTTTAAGAACAAGGAAAAACTAACCTTGACCAGAACTCTTCACAACTACTTTGAAGACCTTCTACACAAACAACACCTGGTTTCCCTGGCATGCAAAACCCTGACAGAGAGAGCTCCTTGGCCCAGTCAATAATATTCTTTCTTTTTTGTTTATTGTAAATGTGATGACTATAGATCCACAGTCGAGTGAACATGATGACTTCTGACTGAGTGGCATTCGATGCTGGCACAGAGGAAGATGAAAGCTCCTTGTCAATGTAAGCAGCTGCATGGTCTTTAACCCATTCCCTTGCACTTAACATGCAGGGCTCACCACTGCAGTTTTGCATCAAATATGTTTTTAGATCCGAGTTCAGGTGAAGCTGCTGAGAGCGGCTCAATAATGATGACCTAGAGAACAATATAAAAGCAGTTGTAATACACTTACAATTTAGATGTTTTTAAATTTTTTCAGTTTTACTTTAAGCTGTCAAGAAAACCCAGGCTGCATTTAGATGGTATATACTTTCTATTATTTAAGTCATTATTAGCTATGAAAAGGTGTTAATCAGTATCTAATGGGTGTGCTAACTTTTTCAGTTCACATATAATATAACCAATCTGTAAATCAAAATCAAGGAAAATGTACTTGAAAAGTAGGCATGGTGGCTAAACTGATTTCCTGCAATATGCAGGGCTACTTCTTTAAACAGGTATGTTGAAAAAAAAAAAAAACATACAAAAAACAAACACACACACACACACCCTCCAAAAAACCAACCAAACCACACCAAACTAGAAGACTGCAAGTGACAGCATTTTGACAAGGGAAGAATAAGACCACCAAGTAACTTTTTACTCCTTTGGCTAGTGTTAATCCTTGCCAAAATGGACATGTCTCTCTTTAACATCAAACCTATGAACGCTACCCTATATGCAACCCCTCTGTACGGAAGATGGCACCCCTCCATGGTTTTCCTATTTTTCTTACTAGCTGAGGACAACAGTGAAATCATAACCTTGTAGATTTGTTTTTCTTCAACACTATTGTCCTTCTGGCTTAATTTGACAGTAAACTATCAAAAAGGGGCTGGCTTTTCCCTTTATAACTCTATCTATGTAGTACACCATAGCTTCTTAATATTTTTGTTACCTGTACTTTTAATGCCATACCTCACAGTAATTTCTGGTAGAACAGCTGGATATTTAAACGGTAAAGCACAGGCCATAGAGAATTCCACCTAAAAAAAAAAAAAAAAAAAAAAAAAAA
>NDXB01004921.1:19920-43398 GCA_002631895.1 Agapornis roseicollis | reverse complement strand
TTGGGGTGGGTTGGGGTGGGTTGTTGGTTTTTTTTTTTTTTTTGTAACTTAGGATGCAGTAACAATATCCCTGTATGTGAATGGAGGTAATGAAGGGTTTCTTTCTTCCATATATGCTAAATTGTCAGTGTTTCTTTGACTCTGGAAAGGCTGTCCTAGCTTCTGGATTGCTGTCTGTGTGTCTTCGACATTTCCATTAGTTATGATACCTACAACCTTCTCGTGCTTTTTATTTTGTAGAACCTGTGTGCAAGCATATTCGTAAAGGATTAGAACAAGGCCATCTGAAAAAGGCACTGCTGAATGTGGAATGGCATGTTTGTCAGGACTGCAAGGCAGATAATAAGACACAAGAGAAGTCTGAAGAGGAGACCAGTGAAAGCCCTTCAATATGGTTATGTCTAAAATGTGGCCATAGGGTATCTCTTGTTTTGTTTTTAATTTGTCTTAATATCTTTCAGTGCCTCATAGTATAGTGGAACAAGAGAGTTTCTAATTCAACTCTTATGTTCTTTTTATAATTTTAAAAGTGGTGGTTCATAAATCATTTCATCTTCTGTAGTGTGTTTCAAGAATATCTGCTCTGAATTGGAAATGAACTACTTAGAAGCTTGGCACAAAGGCATTTAGCAGGCTTAAGGTTAGAACATCTTGAGGACCTGTTTTCTTAGAAGGCCCAAATTATTTTCCTAAGAAAATAAAAATTTCTGTTAATGCTCCTGATTTGTGATTCTTACAATGAGATCTTATGCTCACATTAGTTTAGTAAACTTAGAACTCTGCATGCTGAAGAGGTTTTTGTCTTGTTCCATTCTTCAAGCTGTTCAAATTGGAATATGTAAATTAAATGTTCTGTCCCTCAGCAACTTTATAGTTATTCTACACCCAGTTCTCTCTGCAGAAATAAGGGTCTTAAAATAGAGACCTGATCATCCTAAATAGTTTAACATGATTAAACAGTTTTCATTTTAATTCTTTGTTTATACTTTGACTTTATGTTTCATTGATAGTCAACTGCATTTTATGACACTTCTGGTTATCAACATTATAGGGCTGTGGCAGAAATTCTCAAGAACAGCATGCTTTAAAGCATTATGAAACGCCAAGATCAGATCCCCATTGTTTGGTTCTCAGTTTGGACAACTGGAGTGTGTGGTGAGTTTGTCAGGCAACAGTTATAAGCCATAGCTAGAGGGCATCAGAGACTGGGATATAATTTGTTTTCTTTTCTTTGTGAATTCTAGGATTTACCTCTAGACGGGTATGAAGCATTTCCACACACAAAGTTCTCAGCAGTCTTTGCTGAGATTTGCTAAATAAATACTACCTTCTTGTAAAATTCATAACTAAAAAATTTTTGTACTTGGAGTTGAAATCGATCAACAAGTAAATGCTGCTTTTGCTCGGTCAGAATACTAACACATGGCAACCTATGTTGATATCTAGCTCTAAATCTTAACTTTCAGCTCTGGGAGAAGCTCTTTTCTTGTGCGCTTTGTGACAAACTTTTTTTCTCAATAAGTGTGACTTCTTAATAGCATATGTATAGTTAAGAAGTACAATTGTAGAATTACAAGATGCTACTGGATCAGTCGATACAAATTGCATCTCCCTGGTAGTATATCATTTTCTTAAAAGGAATAGTGCACTATATAAGGGGAAACCTTAATTTTCTAAACTGCTATACACAAATACTGTGCCTGACATAGAATTTTCATTTTGCTTGGTATTCTTTTTTTTAGAGCTCATTATCTGTCACTATGTTCATTTTCATGGAATCATTTTTTATATAACAAGATCTTCTTACTTGATTATATTAAACACTTTTGTGTGTAATGATCAATATTTTCATTGAACTATAGGATGAAAATAGATATTAATTGCATGTATTACTAATGAATTAGTGAAATTTTAAAATTTAAATAAGTGTTAAAAATGCGGTTTAGAAGTACTTTATTTTTTCTAAAACTTGGTTTTTAACTCTTACGTGCTTGTGGCTGAGAAGAAGTTGTTGAAGCAAGTTGTTTTGCTTACTTTGCTTTACTTCTCGAATTTCTTGGTTGTACAAACTTGCACAGGAAATTATTCAGGGATTGATACATTGGTATGAATTGTTATAAATCAAACCTACAGTCAAAAACTGTATTTCACGGTGGGCCTGGTATACAAAAGCAAAACCAATTTTGATCAGAATTTGTTAATGCTATGAATGTGTAAATAAATTTTTCTATAGTGTGTGTGCATTTGTGGTTAAAATTGGCATATAAATAGTACCTGTAAACAGTTAAAAGAAATGTTTTGAACTTGGAGAGAAAGAGGAGAGTTCTAATAATTTATTAAGTTCTGCTGTTTTGGGTTTATGACAAGTGCTGTTGTGTGCGTGTTCACTACTGGCATGACATAGCAGTTGGACATGCTTATGTTTTTTCCCCCTACCAGTCAAACAGCCATCACTGGGAAAAAAACCCTAACTTCCTTCAATGCTTTGATTCCTTCAAGGTTACCTACAAAATTTCTGACAGATAGAAGTTTATGATGTAAACATTACCCATGGAAATAACTATCATTTATTATTCAGGAGTAAGAATGCCTATTTTTATAATTAACCAGGCAGACAATGATTACATAATCAGAGTACGAAAGTTGAGGCAATGCTTTTACTATGACATGAAGAAATGTGAATATTGCAGCTAATTTCAGGGATGCTGGAGATTTAGGGAAGCACTTTGCTGCAGACTTCTACTGCTTTTAATATCAGAAAATAGTCTGATTTATGGTAATCCTGAAATCTGCTAAATGCATTTGTGCCTAAGAACTGTGATTGTTGTTTTAAGGTGTGAAGTGTTTGCAATTTCTTCAGTACTTTTTGCCACCTATTCAATGAGCTGATTCGGCAGAACTGCAAAAATCTATACATACAACTCTCCTTCAGCTGTATGTGTTCTGGCAGAGTTTTACTCAAGCCTTTATCACTGCAGCTTCTCTCACAATTTTGTTTTGAACAGACTAGTGGTGTAACCATGCACTTCCTTGCTCATAAAGACACAAATAAGTTTGTATCAGCAATGGAAGAGCAAATAAGAATGTGCAGGACTAATGGAGGAGAACAATTTATTTCTTATCCAGTTTAAGTAAAATTGCTTGGCTAGAATACTGATAGTATTTTTCCATGCCATAACAATGTAAGTAATTTCCTTTAGGGCCTGATATCTTTGTTGATTTTGGCAAAATTTTCCCTGCATTTATTTTACTTGCAACAAGGTTTCTAAGCACAGCTTTTAAGCGTCTTAATTTATACTTGTAAATCACAGCCTCCAGTCACTGAAGTAATTTAGTAGAGATAATTTTTAAGCTTTCTTTTCTTGATTACAAATAGATTGAACTATTCTCCAAGACTTCTAAACCTTAAAATAAATCTTGTAATTTTGTGTAATGAACTGCATCAAACAAGCAAATAGTTTAGAAATTTTAAACAATAGAAAAAAAATAGGATTAATTATCTTTCTTTTTTGGGACGGCGGAGACAGGTGCTACATATGTGATAATGAAGTTCCATATAGTACTTCAAGCCGATTGGGCCAGACTGTGGATTATATTAGAAAACAAGTTTGCACTGGCTCATCACATACAGGTAAATAATTGTAGTATGCATTCAGTAAACCAGAAAGTCCCTTAAATATGGGAGACGCTACTGTATATCCAGAATGTACACTAAATGAGACGTAACTTCCGGAGCATTTTGTAGTTAAAGTAAAAACCTAATTTCCTGTTCTTTTTTTGATTTTTCCCTCCTATGTCAGAGTTCTGATAGCATAAATACTGTTTTAACCTATGCCCCTAATTGGACCAGGATTTTGCTCAGTGTGTCCTAAACTTTTACAGACCAGAAATACAGGAATAGGAGGGGAAATAATACGATTTTACTGTGACATTTTTTATTTTATTTATTTTTTTAATGTGTTGCTCAGTTCTGTAAGGAATTGACTTTTGATACTTAGAAGTGCTGTGTTTATTCATCAGAGTTGCTTACTCTGTCTTGAGATTCAAAGGATACTTTGAGTGTTTGAAAGTATTTTGTAGGTACTTGTGAATGTATCAGCTGGAATTACCGTCCGCAGCTGTTGTAGCACATGAAGGCATATACAAGAGGATTTGTCTGCTGGGTCTCTACGTTTAATATAGGTAGCTGCAGTGCCTTCAGAACTCTCCTAAAACAGCATGTTCAGCCTGCAGTCTGCAAAACGTGGTTGTTTAAAAAGGAGATAAACCAGCAAAACCACCCACTTTCCACAGTGGCAAAACTGGTATTGTACAAGGTATTTCCACTAGAAAACCTGGAAGAATTTACATATCAAAATAAGTGGTGTAACTCATAGCTATCAAAAACTACACATTTGGGTGAAATTGTAGCCCCCTTGGGAAATAGATCACAACCATCCAGCAATGGCAAGTGGCTGTCTCCAGCTATTTGTTCAGGAAGCAGCTGAGGTTTTCCCAATAGAGACCAGAATCTTTGAGTGGTTTTGGTCAGTCTTTCCCAGATGCATAGTTTTTCTGCATCTAATATCCTTGACCTTCATATTGGTTCCCAAAATCCTCCTTTTCAGGTTTGAACTGGAAAACAAATGAATACCTGGTTGCAGTTGTTGCTTCCAGTGTTCTATCTGTTGTTGTCCATCCATCTGTTTCTTGTCCATCTGCAAAGACTGTACTGTCTGTTGCCCTTTCTTTCCCTGAGCTGGTGTTACTTTATTTTAAAGTTAGTCTTGGCTCACAGCTCTATTTGTCAGAAACTGAATCAATAGTAGACTGCCAAACTTTCAGAACCAGTGTGGGTGTTATTCTGAAAATTAACTAGAATTCCTTTATGGTTTTATTATGGTCATTGAAATTTTGAGCTATGCACCAAAGTAATTTTAGGGAAGATATCTTAATGTCTTAAAGAATATAAATCTTCCAGTTTCATCTGCCTAGGTTCATGAAATGAACTTGCGAATGCATTCACAGTGGGAGGCCTTGGCATTTCATTTCAGTCAGAAGGGGTATCTCTGATGCCATCATGTTGGATGTTGTAGAAAGCCGTAATGTATATGGTTTTGCAACAGGAATTAAATTTCAGATAACACATGCAGAGTTTCAGAGATTGATGGTGTGAGTGGCCTGTGGGCCAAGTGGCATGTTTAACATGCATGCTGGTCTGAAATGACATTTCAGGGGTTTGTTGATATTTTTGTTTGGTTTGTTTTTCAACTCCTGTTACCTAGATAGTTTAAGAACCTACCTCAATAGCATTACACAATTGAAGAATTAATTATATGTTTAAGTTTTAAACATCATAAATTGCTGATGCCTGTTTTTTGTTTCTTCTTAGCACATTCTGTGTTACTGGATAATATGTGGTATGTTCTTTCTTTATTATTTCAGTAGAAAAGCAACAAGAGAACAAAGAATTTGAAAATAAAAAAGTAGAAAAGGACAGCAAAAATGAGCAAGAAAAAGAAGTCTCGCTTAAAGAAGAGAATCCTAATTCAAGTACTAACTCGGAAGTGACCGTGAAGGGACTTAGTAACTTAGGGAATACATGTTTCTTTAATGCAGTGATGCAGGTATGGTAATTATTGCTTAAAAAAGAAACCTTAAAAAAACAAACCAACCAACAACAAACAACCCAAACCTTTGAATAAAAAAAAGAAAACAAACCCAGACCAATAAACCCCCATAGTCAATCAGCCCACAGCTCCCCTGCCACCAGTATTTACAATGACACATTAAAAGGTTTGGTGGGTATTTTTCTGTTTGTTGGTTTGGTTTGGTTTTGGGGGGTTTGTTTGTGTTTTTTTTTATCTGCCAAGATTGATGGGTTCTTTCTAAAAATAGCGTGTTGGCCCAGAGAAGTACAAAGAAACAGAGCTGCAGGTTCAGACTTGCTGAAAGGGAAAATATAACAAACTGCCTTGTCTTTGAGGGACAGCATCTTTTGCTGATGCAGACTGAGCATGCCAAATTCTTGCTTTTATAAAAGAAGTCTGGCACATTGCCCTTGCTGACCTCTTAGAATATAAGAGATTAATACCCGAACACCATGTGTGTTTACTGAAACACAAATGTTTCTCTTGGCAACAGGAAATCAAACAAAAGTAAATGTTAACAGGATGAGCATATTGCATTGCTCTCTTGTGTGTCTTGCTCATCTAAGCAGTGTTTGGATATAATAAGCTTGCTCTTTACATGCAAGTTGTAATACACATGCATCTTGTGCTCTTTGGCTTTTGATACTGAAGCTTTACTCAAAGTTCCTACTGACAGGTTTTAGTAAACAATTTGTTCTATTTTTTAAACGTGTTTTAAACTAAGCAAGTATACACACTGCATTTTACCTTTTGATTTTTAGAAACAGACACTAGGAAATGGACAGATGAGTCTGCAGAAGAATTTAGGGTTTCTGCAGTCAAAAATAATACAGAGCGAGCACCTGACAGTCCCATTAGCTGTATGGAACATACCTTTAATTGTTAGACACCATTAGAATTTCTGGAGTGATGGTTTCCACTCTAATTCTGTATTTGGGAAAAATAAATTGATATTAATCTGGTTGCTGCCATTTCCATGACCAGTGGAGCTCAACTGCTCTTCCTCTTGTTCCCAGTTACCAATCTTTTTCTTTCTTTTATGTTCTACAGAATTTATCACAAACTCCAGTCCTGAGGGAGCTGCTTAAAGAAGCTAAAATGCCTGGCACAACAGTTAAAATCGAGTCACCTGAGTTATCCATGGTACATATGCTTTGACTTCCATACCATTTCTTTCCACTTTCCGAGTCTGTTAAAGAATCAAGAAGCACTCATTCCTGCCTTTTAAATCTGTTTCAGCTAAATAGTAAGATTAAGATGTAAAATCAGCAGGAACTTCACCACTAACTTCAATAAAGCTGCTTCTGAAGTCCATAGAGTTCTTCCATTCAAAGTGAAAGAGCAGTGATTCATTAGCTATTAGTTGTCAGTTGTTAGTACTTACATTATGATTAAGTTATTTAAAGGGTGAAAATGTGTAACTTTTCCTACAGTGTTGCTTGTCTAAATACAAAATAAGAAACTAGAGGATGCCTGTGGTGGCAACTGAAATAACACACCTCTTATTACAGTCAGGGATTTGGAAGGGAAAGAAGGGTTGTGCATTTTAAGAAATTGTTGGGTTTTTTTTTTTTTCTGATAAAAGCAAGAAATCCAGAGTTGCAACTAAGGAGGAAATAAGTAATGATTCTTAGCCCAGTGTTTTGGTTTCACCTCAATAGAATCCACCTGTTGATTGTTTTTGTTAGGTTAACATTTTGGAGGGTTTGTTTATAATAATGTTTTCAAGTGCTGAAGTGTTTAGGTAAGGAGAACTTAACCCCAGAAGGATCTGTCACCAAATTAAGGCAAAACAACTTTGTTTTCCCTTAAAACAGGAACCTCAGCTGATAAAACTCAATCAGCCAGGTCCTTTGACATTAGCCATGTATCAGTTCCTGACAGAAATGCAAGAGACAAAAAGAGGGGTTGTCACTCCTAAGGAACTTTTTGCTCAGGTTTGTAAAAAGTGAGTATCTTTACAATCGTGTGTCATAGTGAGTATGAAAAACGTTTACTACTTAAAAAGACAGACAGTTTTGTCCCTTATTTTCTTGAGCTTGCATCACGGCCTGTTAAATTTGTATAATATGTAACAAGTTTTGAAAGAAGAAGATAAAAAGCAAAATATAAATGAACAGAAGTAAAATGAAAGGTTAACAATGGCATATTCTGATTAGCTAGCTTCATATTTTTAGAGAACACCATATGTAGAAATTTGTTGCTTTTATATACATACATGCTTAAGACTTTGTCACTTTATGTCTGATGTGAATTGTTTTTACTTTGTCCAAGTTCAGTTATACTTTTCAACCATCATTTCACTTAACAGAGCAATACGATTTAAAGGTTATCAGCAGCAAGACAGTCATGAGTTGCTTCGTTACTTACTTGATGGAATGAGATCAGAAGAAATGCAAGTGAGTGCTAATTTCATGGTTGTGCAAACCTGTCTTCTTCATGCTGTAGATCAAGAATTTCCCCCCTGCTGAGAGGAGAAAGAATGTTCTTTCTAAGTTGAACTCTGAGAGTGGTTTGTGCCACTCTCATAACACACACTTCAAGCAGATGAGCTATAAGCCTGTAGAACGGGGCAGCTTCTAAGCAGTGCTGTTGTGAAGGAACAACCATGGGTATTACAGGCCATAAACTTCCCTCTTCGAATACTTTTCTTAAATGAAAGTAGTATCTCCTGTGTATATTGCATGTGCTCTTTAGGTTTCTAAGGTAATGATATTTTCTGCCATTTTACAAGGCAGTGAACTGATTATTCTCTATGCTCAAGACAAGTAGAAAGGTTCAGTTTTGCTTGCTTTAAAGGTCTTTGGTTAATTCAACACTACTAATACAAATGTCTCTTGTCCTTCAGAAATAGACTGATTTGTCCAAAATTTCTACAGAAAAGCATGGCGTATGTGTACTGTCCCTAACAAAATGTGCTTTTTTCTTAATTTCTGAAATGCCTGAAAGCTCACTTGATTTGGAAAAGTATTTTACCCTTAGGCTTACTTTCTTGCATCCTAATTGCAACATTAGAGTTGCAAGCTTTTTTCTCGGTTGTTCTTTTTTGGCATTTGTGGTGGTTTGTATTGATTCTCTTAATTCCTGGTGATTAAACTTTTTTCCTCCATCTGAAACATTCTGTGCAATGAACTGGTTAACAGAATTAGTTTAGGAAATTTTACAGCATGTGTTTGTTTTGAAAATTTCAGCAAATAAGTGTTGGAATACTGAAGGCACTGACTGACTCTAACAAACAAAATGAAGAAGAAATGAAAAAGAAAATTAAAGGTAAAATGTATGTTCCTGATATTGTGATAATTTAAAACTTGTTTCATTGAAGTACCCAAAGTAACACTAATAGTATCAGCTAAAAGATGTATGTTTAATTGTACAACTTTATGGGGTCTCATGAGAATGTGTGTATCTAGAGTATAGGGCTCAATAGTGTTGTCTATTCAAATGTCTTACCGAACCTTAACAGTCTAAGAGAGAGCTGTTTCTATAGACATTATACATTAAGATATGTTTGAGTGGTGTTTAATTATTCAAATGTTATCACATGAATGTAATTATTCATATAATAATATTCATCTAATAATCCATCGGTACTTAACAGCAGGATAAAAGGGAAGCAAACACTGAACAGAAGAATTTTTGAACTTTTCAACATCACTTAGGTTTAGAAGATTTAGAGCAAGTTTAAGTTTAAATTGTGTGCTACACTAAAAATACAGCTTGAGGGAATTGCTTTTAGTTTAGGGCATGTATACAGACCAAAGTTGGTGCTTGGTTTTTAGATCCAGACAGCTGTTTAGGTCATGAGAGAAAATAGGAGCTCTTACTGGGATGCGGTACTTCTGAGAAAATGAGGAAATGTGTTTGGGTTGATAAAGTGGTAAAGGTGTTGGTTCAGTCAAGCTGGCTTCTGCAAATCTGTTTTTGCTTCCATTTCTTTGATATATTAAAGAATCTTAAGAATCTTGCTGTATTTCTGAAGGAAACCAGAACAGACCAACACATTCCATCATACATCTTGTATATGTATTCACTTTTCTTTTAAGGTACTATGCCATAACTAAATTGGTTGTCAGTACTATCAGTGTGATATTACTAACTTTACTGTATACTTTGTCAATTCTCAGAATATGAAAAGAAAAAGGGAATACAGAGTTTTGTGGATCGGATTTTTGGTGGAGAATTAACCAGTGCAATTATGTGTGAGGAATGCAGAACCGTAAGTAAATTGCCTGCTTTGAATAGCCTAGAGTATGATTTTATGTAATTTATGTAATGTAGGAGAACACCAAAATAGCTATATGTAGGTATAAGTGAAACTGGTGAAGTTTGGGTTTTTCTGGTTTGGGGTTTTATTTTTTTTTCATTTAATGCACTTCTAGGAGTTGGGGCTACATGCATTTCAAAGAGGAGCATGGTTTGGCTGGAATCTTTCTTCCCTTATGTTATAAAGCTATATTTTAGTCATGGATAGCCGTTTATCAAGGTAGATTAGCTGTGTTATGTTCGTACGCACTTGTGAAAACATGACTTAAATGCAAACAAGGCTGTGTACAAATAAGCCTATTGACAGCAAGCCAGCCACTTCCAAACAAAATTAAACTGGACTTTTGAATATTCATTTAAAGGTATCCTTGGTCCATGAGTCTTTCCTTGATTTGTCACTTCCTGTACTAGATGATCAGGTAAGAAATTGTACGTGCTTGCCTTTTGCATTAGTTTTTGTTGCCTTACATGAAAACACCTTTATCATATAATCAGTAGGGAATAAATCTATGCGTATTTCTAAATTGTGTCTTCTGAAACTTAAAATTGTAAGGTTGCCCAAAAGGCTAGAAAATAAGATTTTATTTTTATTTTTTTTTTTTTTTAATTTTTATGAGTCATTCCTGTAGGTCAGGGCTCATAAATGGTCTCTAGAAAATCTGATAGTCTGTTGGAAATTTGCTGCTTTGTCAATTAGCGTTTCTAATGTAGAGACTGGCTTAGGTGGTAGTCTGGAATGTACCAATATCGTCTCACTATTGTAGAAGGCTGTTTCAAACAACAAGGCCTCACAACTCATCTTCACTGTGGTAAAACTAAATTGCATGACAGTGATGGGTGCCACCAAGCAAGAGGTTGCTTGAGTGCCCCCATTTTTTTTTTAATCCATTTTTCTGTGCTGAATGCAGAAATACTTCCCATAATACTCAGGTTATTAAATAAAGTTGGTAAGATAGCATGTAGTTACTTATTTGATCGGTACTGATTTATTTGATTGATGTCTAGATATTCTTTGAGTGTCTAGGCTTGATTTGCTTTGGATTTCTTATTGATAATCTTTATATGTAATGTTTCAGATTTGCTATGTAGCTCTGCTCACACAAAAATTAAAGAGTAAATATCAAAATGAAACCCCCTCAACCAGAGGGATTGTATGTCTTTTGCAACAAACAAATTTCATTGTAGCAGAACCAAACAAATTCTGTGGCAGCCAGTTCAGCTGCAAATGTCTCTGCGTTTGTGTAAAATGTTGCTCTTCAGTGCATTTAATGAGACTTACATCTGTTAGAGCCAAAGGTAATGTTGTCCCTTTACAGGTTCAGAATTTGGCCCTTGGTTTTTCATACTGTTTCATTCTGGAAGCCATTGTTTTACGTGGGCTCCCTCTGGAGTGAGACACTTCCTTTGTAAATATTAGGGTGGCATAAATGAGTTACTTGTATGTTATTGTCACTAAAATGCTTTCTCTTGAGCTGAAAACTCAGATAACATTTCATCCATAGAGTTTTCTTTTGAATACTGTTTTGTTATTTGGGACAGTAACATCTCTATTTCTGTGGTTGTTCTGTGGCTTTTTGCTTGTTTTTTTTTCATAGAAAGTAAGAAATACAAATGAGAGAAACATTAAGAAAAACAAAGAAAAGGAATCTGAAGATGAAGAGAACAAAAACAATGACTGTTACCTTAAGCAGAGAGATGAGCCCCTTGGTATAAGTAAGCACCTTCAGAAAAAAGTAAAGAAACAGGCCAAAAAACAAGCCAAGGTTGGTTTTGATCAGTAGTTCACTTTTATTAATGAAGTGCTTGCAACTTTTAGTAAACCAGAATCTTTTTGCTTCTTCAGATTAGGTAGAGACTGCTTACAGTTTCTCCTGTGTAAAATGCACAACTGATAAAACTGATTTTATCTACATCATTGCTATTAAGAAGTTACATATTCTGTTAAGAGTTGTTGTGCTATATATCAGCTAATATCCAGAGGAATGTGGAATTTTGATGCTTGTATGGAGTAATCAATTTGTTTCAGACAGCTGTTCTGTAGTCATTGATTGCAAGAATACTCACAAAACTATATCCTTTCTTATGTCTGTGTTCTAAAGAAAATCATGAATGTATTTTGAAGATGCTGTGTAACAAGGAACATTGAGAACTATATCATAGAATCACAGAATGGTTTGGGTTGGAAGGGATCTTAAAGTTCATCTAGTTCCGACCCCCCTGCCACAGCTAGGGACACCCTCCACTAGACCAGGTTGCTCAAAGCTCTGTCCAGCCTGGTCTTGAACACTGCCAGGGATGAGGCAGCCACAGCTTCTCTGGACAATCTGTACCAGTGCCTCACCACCCTCACAGGGAAGAATTTCTTTCTAAATCCAATCTAAATCTCCCCTCTTCCAGTTTAAAGCCATCCCCCCTTGTCTTGTCACTACAGTACCTTGTAAAGTCCCTCTTCAGCTTTCTTGTAAGCCCTGTTTAGGTACTGGAAGGCTGTTATAACGTCTCCCCAGAGCCTTCTCATCTCCAGGCTGAACAAGCTCTCTCAGCCTGTCTCAGAACAAATTCAGTATATTAGTCACCTCTGGTTATTAAATCATAGATTACTTTCCCACCCTACACATCTATGGCATGCTACAAAAATTGTGATAAAGAAATGGTAATAAATGCTAAATATATTTTAAACTTGCTCTGGTTTTTGTTTTCTTCTATGTTACATACTCCAATTTGCAGAGCCAGCGCCGTCAACAAAAACTTCAAGGAAAGGTGCTTCACCTGACAGATATCCGTGCAACTGAACAGCCAGAAAAAGAGGGTGAATACAACCAAGAATCAGAGGCAGAAATTGACTCTGAAACACCTGATGTGAAGCAAGAAGAGGAGTTATCAAATGATTGCAAAGATCACTGCTTAACTCAAAAAGACTTGAGTATACAGGGAAATAGTACAGAAGTTGAGAGAATGCATGAAAATAAAGGAAAGCCAGAACAAGAGTGTGTAGAAAAGGAGTCTCTCAGGGATCTCCCTGTGGAAGGCTTAGATTGTCCTGGCAAGTTAGTGAATGGACTTGATAATATATCTTTGAAAGATGATGAAAATAATGAGGAAGAGCTTGCTACTGAGTTTTCAAAACTACATTTGGGTGCCAGTGCTGAATCTGATATGAGCACCTTAGATGACCTTCAGTCTGTTCCCATCAAGACATGTGAAGTATTGACTGAAGATCCAGAGACAGCATTTTGTACTCTTGCAAATAGGGAAGATCTGAACCCAGAAGAAGGTTCAATCCATCACTGTTTGTATCAGTTTACCCGTAATGAAAAACTTACTGAGACCAATAAACTACTCTGTGATGTATGTACACAAAGACATTATGGACCAAAGAAGAACATAAAAAGTATGACAAATTATCTTTAAGAAAACAAATATTCTAAATACGTCCCTAGGTGCTGCTTGGGTGGGTGAGGGAGTGGAGAGCAGTGTCCCTGAAGTGGCATTGGTATAACTTTAACTTGGATACGTGGAACTGTATTCAGTGGGTAGCTTGTGAGAACTGTTTTTTCATACAGATTAATACAAGTAAGTTCTTAACTGAGCATAATAGTAGGCATACAAGCTCAGGTACAGAATGCTGCAGAACTGAAAAAGAGGATTGGGGTTGGATTTGGTAGGAGAAAAAGGGCATTGCACTCAAAAAATGAATTTTGTGGGTAAATGTCGGGAGATGTAGGAGGTGGATTTTTTTTCCTGTTTACTCCTTAAATTTCAAATTCCTGCTGAGACAGTAATAGAGAAATCCTGTTGGTGTTTATGGAAAAGGCTGGTAAAAGCTGCATGCAATTTCTGATGATGGGACTTGTGGAGAAGGCGGGAGAATTCATCCTGCTTGTGCAGACATTGCTTAGTAACACGAGGGGTTACTTTTGTGATGTGGAATCTGCAAGATGGCAGCTGTTGTACAGTTCATCAGGTTAAGGGGGAATACTCTGTTTCTCAGTTGTAGTTGATTACATTAGAGCAGCCTAAATAGTGAAAATAAATTCTTGGTATAACGTTTGTTTAGACATTAATCATTGGTGGTTTTTCATTCCTGCAGGTGAAAAATATATTTATACTAATGCCAAAAAGCAGATGCTAATCTCTCTTGCTCCTCCAGTTTTAACTCTTCACTTAAAAAGGTTTCAACAGGTAAGTAGCAGGCTGATAACTGCAAAACTGCGTATGTACGTAGTATCAGTTTAATACGTATACATGCACATAATACTAGCTGAACTTAAATCTAATGTTAGGGTATTTTCATTAGAGATTGTTTTGGTTTATGGGGTTTTTTCCGATGTTCAGAAGGCATTGGTGTGCAGTATTGTTTTTTGTGGCCTTAGGGGGAGCTGGGGTGTATTTTCCTGAAAGAATGTTCCATTAGTTACCTGGAAAATACATTCCCTCACTGTTGTTACTGCTTACTGGATTAAGCAGCATCTTGGCATTGTTTCCTGCTACTACAGCAGTTCAGTACAGATAGAATATGATCCCTTACTAAATGAGTGTAACAAATAGGTCCATAAAATTGGAAAAGAGAGGATTCTGAGCCTTACGGGGTGGTGGTGGTGGTGAAGCATGGAGAATCGAAAGCAATGTGACTTGAGTCTTATTTATAGACACTGAAGTAAAGTGGCTTACATTTCTTCCAAGTTCCAGGAAAAATTTTAGGGCTTTGGGTTTTAAAAGAGAGGAATGGGGTGGGGATGGGATGGGAGGCAGTATTGCCTTTTCTGAATTTAAAGCTGTTCAGTGTTTTGGTCAAAAAAACTTGACAAATAAGGGAGGTAACTTTAAGTAGATGAAAAACAATTTCATAGAGAAAATGGAAATGTGTAGCTTATTCCAAGAGACTGTAACATAATTAAGAAAATAACATTTGTCATCTTCTCCTTTTGTTTTCCTAGTTTAATACTGACAGATTATTTACATAGGCCAGAAGTAGAATTTACACCAATTCTGACGATATAAAATTTGATCCTCAAGCATATCACAATATCTGAGAAGCAAGAGATGTCCTCATAGTTACATAAGTGCATTAGAGCTGATTCTTTCTCCACTTTTGTTACTGTAAGAGTGTGTTGAATAGCCATGTTAACTTGTGCTCCAGCACAGCATGTGGGGGCCAGGAAGTACTGCTGGGAAACCTTGGCCATTGGAGAGAAAAAGAAGTGTTTCTTTGTCCCCATTTTTGTGTAATGTGAACCTGATTTTGTATTGTTGAAACTTCAACCCAAAACATTTAGTAAGTAAGTGCGGTTTTAATACCTCCATGTTAACTTTATGGGATTGTACTTTCTTTAAGGCTGGATTTAATCTCCGGAAGGTTAACAGACATATCAAGTTTCCCGAAGTGATAGACTTGGCTCCTTTCTGTACAGCTAAATGTAAAGTAAGTGGGAAAACAATCAGATTCTCCTTTCCCATGTTCTAACAAAGTTTCACGATTAAGCTGTTTAGCAGGATCTTTGTAGAATGCTTATCAAGCTTCAGTTACTTTGTGTGATAATTCAGGGTAATTTACAAGTGCAGCTTGTACTTGAGTCGGCATATGTCCATTGACCATAGCTGTAGTGCTTACATGAATCTGCAATGACCAGCTTCCGTTTCATCAGCAAACAGATCAGAGCAAAGTGAAGAGTTTGCATTCTAGCCTTGCTTAAAACCCAGTACCTGACTTGCATGCCTGAACTTCTGCTTTTATAGAATGTGGCTGAAGGGAATACAAAAGTATTGTACTCTCTCTATGGAGTTGTTGAACACAGTGGAACAATGAGGTCTGGACACTATACTGCATATGCTAAAATGCGAAGTATGAACAGCCATCTCTCTGATCTTGTCCTTCGAGGACAATCTCCTCAAGGTAAATAATTTGAGGTATTTTATGAATTCTTACTGCACAACAGTACAGGATTGATTGTTTCAGTTCTTCATAATAACTTTTACTCCTAAATTCTTCCTTTTACAGCTTTAGAAACTGAACCAGTAAAAGGGCAGTGGTTCCACATCAGTGACACCCATGTACAAGCTGTGTCTGCATCAAAAGTGCTTAGCTCTCAAGCCTATCTTCTCTTCTATGAACGACTCCTTTAACTCATCTGAGAAACCTTCTTATACGTGGTGAGAGGTGGTTTATGTTCAGGTGGTCTGAAAGAAGGAAAAGACTTGCAAGTCATGGTCTTCACATGTTGTAGCTACCGTATACAACCGCAGGAACATACTTTATGCTTCTTAGACACACTGACAAGTGATTAACTTATACTTTTCCCAGTGTTTTCACTGCTTTTAAATAAAGGTCTTTTACAAAATTACAGTGTTGAGTTTCTGTTCAGTGCATTGGCACAGACAAGGAACCACCACACGTCCTATACATTTCAGTCAGCTTTCACTTTAAAGGGACCAGCTTCACTTTTAAACTAGTTATCTTGGCCGTCATCTGTTCTAAGTGTATTTTAGAACTGAGTTCCAAGCAGAAGCTGTTTCTTCCTACACATCTTAAGAGCTGAGACAAATTCAGCATCAGCTCCTTTTCCACTGTTGGTTTATGCCCAATAGAGTCATCCCCTGTGTGTAAACTCTCTGGGAATTCTTCCACATGGGAATGTTGCTGGCATTCTGGGGAGGCTGAGAACTTGAGTCTGTCTTCCTTTTGCTAGAGGCATTCCTTCTGCACTGGGGAGGGTAAGAAAACTAGTCCTGCAGTTACTTGTAACTATAAAGTTCTCCACAGGCTAGGCTTCACACTGGGTTTCACATAAAATCTTGGCTTGTCCATGCTCAAGCAGCAGCTGCTTACATTTGGTGCATTTTTCACAACCTCGCTAAGGAAATGGGCAGTCTTACGTGTTCTTGTTACCCTTACAGTCAGCAGCAGGAGCACTTGTGCAGCTGTTACCAGTATGCTAATCCTTCTGAAAACTTGCCAAGTTTGTTTTTTGGCCACACCAGCAATGGACTATAAAGCAAGCATTAGTGTAGCTGCTGTATGGCAGCCTTATTTAGGCATAAGATAGTTCTAGACTTGATTTAGCCTTCCTTCTGGCTGTGAAACAGTAGCTCCAGCAAGAGTAATAAAAGCATTAATTATTGAAGTGGCTTGAATTTCAAGTGCAGTTCTCCTTTCAAGTTACTCTGAGACACACCAGCTGCTTACTTTCCAAGAAGAATCTTAACAGAGGGCTTCACTTGAAAGATTCTGTGTTCTGCATCATGCTGCCCAGCCTTTATTTTTAAGACCATTAGAATGAGATGCAGTTCACTGCAGTCAGGCTGCCATTTTGAGGGCATAGAGACTCTTTAAAGGGTGACAATGAAGTTGACAATGTATGAAACAAAAATAAATGAACCTGTTGCCACACTTGGTTCTTTCTTACCAGGTTCATTTGACTTTTTACACTCAAATATTGTGCAAGGAATACAATAAAGAGCTACAACAATTAGATTATGCTTTTCAGAAGTTCCTGCAGCAGGCTCATAGTCTCCCCTCATCCACTGTACTGGGTGCAGCTTTGGCCTCTGAGGAGTCTGGGCATGGCTGCTGCTGGACACAGCCACCCCTAACAGACCCACACAGGGCACAGCTGAGCCCTTCAGCCAAAGTGGTAGCACCTTGGAGAAAGCAAAATGGGGTCAGGGCTTGAAGGGAAAAGTGTGGGAAGCAGCCCTGCAAGCACAGAAGGAGAGGAGCAGCTCCAGGCACCCCTCACAGCCCATGGAGAGACCATGCTGAATCAGGTTTTGCGCCTGCAGCTCACAGGGGACCATCCTGGCCTCCCCACTGCAGCCACAGAGGCTCCCAGGCCAGAGTTAAGGGGATGTGTGCCTTGAAGGAAGCTGCAATCTGCAATGAGAAACCCACACTGGGGCAAGCGTTGCTGCAGGAGCCAGCTGTCAACTATAACCTACAAAGGACCCCCATGCTGAAGCAGCTGTGTAAGGACTGTACCATGGTAGAGGAGGAGGGGAAAAGTGTGCATAGGAAGGAGTAGTGAAGAGGAGCTGTTACAGCCTGACCACAACCCCTATTCCCCATCCCCTTCACCACTCAGGAGCGGGGAAGAGGTAGAGGAGTTGGAATAAAGGAATACATCTTAGCCTGGGAAGAAGGGGAGGTGGACAGGAACAGTTTAGATTTCTTTAATTCCTTCTCACCCTCCAATTCCTTTTTAATTGGTAGTAAGATAATTTTCTTCACATGGCTGTTGCAGTAATCAGTAAGGGATCTCCCTGTCTCCACCTCAACCCATGAGGCTTTTTTACCTTATGTTCTGCCCATCCTGGTGAGGAAGGTCAACCCCACACACAAATGCCTGGGAACAACCACATCATGCTAACTCCAAATAATGTGACAGTTAACGTTTTAACAGCAAGTATATTTATTGGTGTGTCTGAAGTTCTGCACTCCATCAGACACCATTCATAACTTAAAGGCAACTGACCAAAACGTCATGACAGCCCCTGGCTGGAATATCAAAAAACTCAACATTATCATGTCAGTTAAGAAGTATAGTTAAACTGTTCAAGCATTTTGGTCTTCATCCCAATCCTTCTTTCCTGATGGAGGTTTAGGGCCACCAGATGGTTTTGCCATAATGATCTTAAAAGAACAGGGAACAGAAAAAGGTAAAGGTTAGAATCAGACTCTTACAGCCCTACGATTCTATCAACATTCACTAAAATTAATGCAATTTCTGTAGTCTGAACCTAAGCCTCAATCTTATTTCTATCCATCTAATTGAGATACTCACACATTGTTTGGGTTGGGTTTTTTGTAAATAGCAGAAGCTGAGCCCTGATACACAAGCAAAGGGCTTTTACCTCATTTTTGCATGCAAATTATGGTTAGTCTACAGAAAGCAAGTGCAAAATAGGAGTGATGGGATTCCAGAATGCACACTACAGAAAGCAGAATTATCAGAGCTATTAGTCTGAATTACAGTCTAAACTTTACTGAATAACACTTTAGATGCCTAAAGTCCACCCATCCTACCATGTGAAAGACTCTTTTCCTGTACTTGTGACAGCAACAAGCAAAACTAAAACTGACTTGTCAGCACTTAATTGAAGCTTGAGTTTAGGAGTATAATTCCTTTGCAAAGGCACAAATACAAAATGTGGCAATCAGCACACCTAAGGCAGCAGTGTCACATGTCCTCAAGAAAGTTATCATCTGCCATGTGCTTGTCAATACATACTCATGCATGTGCTCACACACACAGATACCTCGCTGCTAGAGACAGCTTACTGCACACTATTTTTCAGGCTCATCTTTCCAGTCATCCTTATCCCAATGTCCTTGTTGCTTAGGGACTTTTGGACCACCTGCTGGTTTTGCCATAATAATCTACAGAAATTTTACATGCAGACACATTTTTGCTAAAGTTCCACAAAATATGGAAAGTTAACATTTTTATCATTAACATTATAACATCTATCTTCCCTAAAAGTTGGATTTTCATGTGAAAATGTACGACAGAAGGTTTCTTCAGTTAGAAATCTTGCTTCTACCAAAGTCAGGATAGCTTTCTGGACTACAAGTATCAAAATGTCAAATCTTAAAAAAACCCTGAAACATTAAACATGATCTTATGAAAGTGACAACATTACAACATTCCAAATTATGAGCTCTTCAGAGAAAGACTTCCAGGCTTTCAGCAATAAACAAACCACATTTTCAAGTATTCTCTTTTTCTATCTTGCATTCCAAGAAGATTGACATGTTCTGCACGCTTAATTCAAGATTTCAATTCAGTGCCCAAATTACTTGTGATCTTACCTGATCTACCCTTAGGACAGTTACTGCTGCATTCGTAGCGAGCTTGATACCCCAGAATTTTCCCAGGTATGTGTCTAGTACACCAGCTTCCAACATATCCTTCACAGCAGCAGCTTCAGCCTATCAAACAGGGTGAAAACATTGCTCAGAACTTCCTCAGGCTTCTACCTAGCAAGTTACTGGGTTTTCAAGGCTACAGATTTAAAACAAGTTATCACTTTTCTAATCTCTTCGTATCTCTTCAGAAAACCTTTGTTCCTAATATATTAGCAGGAAGACAAAACAAGTAATTACTAAAGACTTATTCTCCATCACATCAGTTCAATATCTCACTTTACCTCCAACAGAAGGCTACTATACTACATTGAATTTAACTGACTGCTGGCTGATTATTACAACTCTTAAGTTATTCCTCTAGACCATACAACACAACTTCAGTGATTCTATGAGTTATGTATATACTAAATATAACCCTGTATGGCAAAGCATCAAGTAGTGCAAAAGACTACTTACCTCAATATCAAATCCAACATTTTTCTTCCCTTCCTGATGCATAGCATAAAGTTTGGAAATGACCTCATTAGCCTTTACTCCAGAGTTTTCTGCCAGTGCTCGAGGAATGGCTTCAAATGCCTCAGCAAACTTCTTGATGGCATACTGGTCAAGCCCAGGACAAGTCTGAAGTGAAGTTGAAAACCATGTCAACATTTAAAAAAATCTAGGTATAAAATAATATGTATATATTTGTATAAGTCACATATGTATTTAAACAAGTATATATGTGTGTCTAAGTTGTATAAAAAAAGAAATAAAGTGCCCATTTGCTGTACCTCTCCATAGGATGTGATCTGCTTGGCTAACTCAATCTCTGTTGCACCACCTCCCGGAACAAGACGTTTATCCTGTGAACACACCATCCCAAAACACAAAGTTTTGGTTAAAGTGTGGCATTAATTTTCACTTTTAAATTTATAGATGCTATGAAGAATGCAACAGAACTTTACCCCATGCAGACTTACTAAGAATATGCTTCAGAACAAACATGCATTACAACAGAAATTTACCAGAATTTATTCATTTTTCCTGTGTCTTTGAACAGAATAGCTTCTCACGTAAAAGCAAAATAATAATGCAGTGGGATTTGTGTTTGGTTGGTTGTGGTGTTTGGGGTTTTTTTGTTTTGATTTTTGAGGTTTTTGGGTGGTGGGTTGGTTTGGAGTTTTTATAAAGTAATTTAAACTGCTGCCTAACTAGTTAGAGAATTCCTAGACTTTCACACCTTTTCCATTAACTTTTCCAACACTCCATTGTCAGGAAATACCATGCAGGAAACAAATCTACTGTACACTAAGTTTAGGGTATCCAGAGTGCTTGGAGTTTTTGTTTTCTTTTAGATTATTGCTTTTAAATTAAGCATTTTGTTTATCCTTTAGCAAACCAGGATTCACTGAAGAACTCCCAGCCTTTCTAACAGAAAAGTAATCATCATAAATCGTAAGTCAGGCCAACTCCTGGAGACAAAAATAAATAGAGAGACTATGGCTGCTTCTGCACTTTAACTCTGTGTGCATGTCCTGGTATACACAGGACATTAAGTGTCAAACAGAAGTTTAGCATAGTCAAGCAATAGCTGACTGCTATTACAATGTAGTAAAACTAATCTATCTTCAAGAACTCATTTGTTACTGAAAAATTAAGAGCAGTACATTCATAGCCAAGAACCATCTTTCACATACACTGCATTCACAACAATGTTGGCAGCCATCTACACAGTCTTCTCTACACCTCAAGAAGGTTCCTAAGCTGATGAGTATCTGCTACAGCCTTTGTAGCAAATGAGGACAAACCAAGCATGAGTTTTGCTTCAAACTCATCTATATAGCTCAGTTTTGATAACCGGTTACTTACCCTTGTGAGTACTTTGAAAGTATTTACACCATCATCCACTGCTCGCTCTATGTCATCCATCAGATTGTCTGTAGATCCACGAATGAGGATAGTAGAAATGGCACCATCCTCTTTTTCTGTTCAGACATGTGCATTACTGAATTTTGTTAGATGCAAAACACAAGAACATCATACTTCTAGGACAGTAACATTAGGAGCTGTAAGGAACAAACATACCATGCTTAAAAACAACCACCTGCGTATCCCCAATCTCTGATAAATACACGCTGTCACAGTGACCCATTTCTTCTAGAGTAGGGGGAGTCTGTAAAGAAAAACAAAGAGTTAAGAGGTGAACCTCCTCATCAGTTCTCTCCCTCCTACTCATTTGAGAAGTCCATACCAGTCTGGGTAGGGCTGTTGCACCAACAGTTTTGCAGAGTCTTCTCAGATCCCACTTTGAGTTCAACCTTTAAAAACACGTTTGCAGAACAAATGTTAACACATACAAATATTCTCTTAACTTGGCAGTGTTCTGTAAACTAATGACGTCTATCAAGATTTACTGTACCAAGTTACTAAAATCCATCTCTNAGTTCAACCTTTAAAAACACGTTTGCAGAACAAATGTTAACACATACAAATATTCTCTTAACTTGGCAGTGTTCTGTAAACTAATGACGTCTATCAAGATTTACTGTACCAAGTTACTAAAATCCATTCATCTCTTTCAGTTAACATTTTCAGGAATGCTATGCAAAAACTAAGAATTTAAAATCAAGTAAGTAGTTCAAAGTGATCAAAATTACCAGTAATCTAGTGCATTAAGACCTGAATGGATCTTTACCGCACTTCTATANGGCAGTGTTCTGTAAACTAATGACGTCTATCAAGATTTACTGTACCAAGTTACTAAAATCCATTCATCTCTTTCAGTTAACATTTTCAGGAATGCTATGCAAAAACTAAGAATTTAAAATCAAGTAAGTAGTTCAAAGTGATCAAAATTACCAGTAATCTAGTGCATCTTTACCGCACTTCTATAATGCTCTCCGTTATGAAAAAGATTACTGTATGATGCTCCATTTCCAGAAGTTCAAACTTTTTGGATGCCACAAATAAATTTACAGTTTTCAACAGACATCCACTTATTTGTGTGAGATGAGAGCTACCGCTAGTAAATCTGATTTATGTTGTGCAGAATACAGTTCAAGGACGCACAAATATGCTTTATTTAGAGAAGATGATTAAGGCCCACAAAAAAAACAAAGCATTAAGAATTAGTTCTTCCACCCATCAATACATCAGTGCTGCACGGAGGCATCTCATCATTGCTAAACCATCACATGATGACTGTGACCAGGCAGAATCATTGTGGTATAGTCTTATGTGCCTCTGAGCCACAGATTTTGATATTCTTAATTTCAGCTGTGCTATAACAACACTTTAAGCCAGAATAACAGTACCATATACACAAGTTACTCCCTGATTAGCTGTCATACAGAGGTGAAATAGTATCAAGACACATTATGCTATGAAACAACAAAATGCAGCTCAGGTTTTGATCAGTAGAAATCCAAACAGTCTGCAGTAGTTTCTTTCCAATTTGTTTGAGAGGCAAGTGCCAATATGGCAAGTACATTTCACAAATCTGGTAGAGAAAATGTTTTTACATTCTTCTGGCTCTTACCTGACTAACATAAGATTGTATTTGTTGGCATAGTGAAGTGCCATGTCTGCCACTTTGCCACCCGTTACTACTACATTTGCACCACTATCAGCAATAGCTTTCACTTGCAAATCCATTAGATTTTCTTCTCCCTTACTGAAATTCATCAGCTCTTCAGCATTCTTTATAAGTACAGTGCCCTAGTAAAAAAAAAAAAAAAAAAA
>NDXB01004921.1:0-19823 GCA_002631895.1 Agapornis roseicollis | reverse complement strand
CAGCTTTTAAACATTTTTTATAAATACAGTGCCCTAAAAAAAAAAAAAAAAAAAAAACAACATATCCATTGATATCAATTCAGTGTTAACTACATGCCCAGAAGTTTCTGACAAATCATTCTGTCTACAAACCTTATCCATAAACCCCAAGTCATCCTACTTCGTAATACTGCCACCCTTCCCAGGCAGTGAGGTAGAAGAAGTCAAAAAAAGGGCACTCTAGCATTTATAGACAGCCCTGAGGTTCAGACATTCTAGCACATACCTCAAATAACCCAACAAAACCAAAATCATCTCACAAACCCCAAACCCCTCTCTGAAGTAAAACTGGGTTCAGATGTTTTCTATGAACTTTTTTTAGACTAATGAACTCAATATTAACAAAAATATCTCAATAATCAAGTGTCAACAATATTTATAGTTAAGTCTAAAAGTAAGAGCACATGAGCATAAACAGATATACAACTTATTCTGAGCTTTAACATACCTTAGTTTCAGTTATCATAGCATCAAAAGGGCAGGAATACACAGCTATTTTTGCATCTTTGACAGAAGTGACATCTCCTTCAGTTTCTTTTTTAAAAACCATGCCATGCAGTACTGAGGAAGCAGAGATACCAGCACCCTGAAAGGAAAGAAATGGAATGGGGGAAAGCCATCTCAATCATTTATTGCCAGAAAGCAGAACTACACCCCTTAGGAAAGGCAGTCCTTACATTCATTTGAATGTAGCAACCTAAGTTTTCATTGCGGCATAAAGAAATGAGACTGAAGTTGATCACCAAACATTCTCTTACATGTTCCCATTCTAAGATTATTTGGTGGTCCAGCTAAAGCCTGTGACATACATTTTCTGTGCTCCATTTGTTATGTATTTATTAGCAGGGAAAAAATACAGGGGGAAATTCATACTAGATATAAACTTATTCCTACCCTACACACTACATTGAGGCCTGACAGAAAGAATGCAAGATTAGACAGCTACATTTCTGCCAGCCTGCATCTTAGCCTAACCTTGTGACTGCTTCTACAACAAATATGCAATCAATATCCCTGTGTACAATAAAGTTAATATATCTGACTTAAGTGTATACTTTCACAATTTTAATGATTTTTGTTTCTGAAAGTTGCTAGTGAGCACTAAATAAGGAATATAAAGACCAATTTCCAAAACCTACTATGCCTGCCACAACGCAACAGAAACAAGAATATAAAAGGCACTTCTGAAATTTAAAGATCTGAAAATTAACTTTCATAAACTGTTTACCTTGATAATACAGTAAAGCTAGCTACTTCCAACTTACCACAATTTTGCACACTCTGATATTATCAACATTGAAATGACCAGAATCTGGAAGAATAGAAACTGTTTGGAGGAAAGAAATGAAAAAATTAATTAATCTGTGCTGGTTAATGAATAAAGTAGAACAATGACCATAAATGATGCCTGGAGTTTTTCTGAAGTACTAAAATTCAGTGATTTGAGATGCCTGCCTAAATTTAAAGCATTTTTAATCTGCTAATAACCTGCATCAAGAGAAACATATTTTGTTTTTACAATGTAGTAATCAGAAAGCAACACCTATTCAGGCTGTTCGGTTAATTAAATTCAAATATCCATTTACATACGTACATTCAAGTGTGAAGTCTAACACGGAATATTTTCAGAAAACACTTAAAACTAAACATGAAAGTTTTTTTTCCTGGAAATCTAAAGGGGGAAAACAACAACTCAACAAAATTACAGTCCTGCTTCCATTGTTCCGTGACTGATACTAGCAACAGCTTATACGAAGTGCAACATATTTTCCAGATGGTAAGAGACAGAAAGATGGTTTCTGCTTTTAAAAGACTAGAAATCTGTTTCTATAAATGTCTGGTAGGAAACAGACCTTTTTTGAGCCACAATACCAACAGAGTCCAACACAAGAAAGAAGGTTATATTCATTTCAGAGGCTAAATTATTCCATCCAACTCAATTTGATAAACCAAACATACCTTTTATCTTACATGAAGACATTAGCAACAATCATAAGCAAAACCATTCAGTTTTTTTAGATGCATGCACACATCTGTTCTTGTCCACTTACCACAGGCCTGAGCAATAAGCTTTGCCAAAAACTGCTCATTGCCATATTGTTTGCTCATCACTGAAGTGTGCAACAAAGATGCCACTTCTTCAACATCTCGAAGATTCTTTGCAGAACAGCACACCAAGTCCGGAAGGATTTCTAGGGCTTTCTTGCAACCTTTTTCATATCCTTCAATCACCTGTGAAGCAAACAAGAAATATTCACTATGCCACTTCATACTGCCTGTATGGACCATTACACATTAACAAAAACAAAAGCTTACAAATGTAACAAGAAATAACAAGCAGCAAAACTTATGTAGTATTGTTGTTCTTCATATGTGTCTATCTAAAAAATTACTTCAGAAGGAAGCAGACAATTCACAATACCATGATCCAAGAATTCTAGTGTGAATTCAAGCTCTGCAAGTTGTAATGACAACATGACTTGCCTCTGAGACTGATAACCCCATCCTCAGAAGGTCTTCTGCTAACTCCAGAAGAAGACCAGCAAAAACAAGGACAAAGTTTGTTCCATCTCCAACTTCTTGCTCTTGCATGTGGGAAGCCATCACAAGCATTTTTGCAGCAGGATGCTGGACCTTTAAAAGAAGTTACATATCTTGGTTATGCACAATCCACCTAGACTACAGCTTCAGGTTTTGACTTGCATCCAGTATAAGCTTTCTAAAATATTTAAATTGTACCTAAAGATACTAAGAATGCACGAAATTGGAAAAAGAAAGAATGATAGATTATCTTAACTGGCTACCTTCCCTAGTAAGCAAATAGCATGTATGAAGAAAACAGAGATCCAAACATTTCCCCTACAGCATAAATCAGACATCCCCAATATTGGTCCTGTACTATTTTTATAGGATGCAGTAGTTTCACAATCAAGCTCAGCAACAGGAAGTTTAGATCTTCAAGCTGAATTTGGATGCATAACATGCCAAGTAAATGTCTAAATACCAGTTTAGTGTTTTTTCTGCTTACACATCGCATTGCTTTCCCTTTCTTTCCAAGGCAATAAACACATTGTCATTTTATCCCAGACAGTAATATGCAAGACTCATTAGATTCATTAAACAGTCCACATTAACACACTGCATTAAGGAAATACTTAATACTTACACAATTTCTACGAGTAAGTACAGAATTCAGTAAAGTCTTATTTGTATCAAAACACAAACATTTAAGTTGATAGTAAGAGAAAAAGTTATGACGGATCAGTCTTCCCACACTTTTACTGTATCCACAGGAGGATGCTGCTGTATCCTCAGCTTCTTTAAATGCAATTAACCTATTCTAAGCAGATGGGAGACTACAGCAACCACCAACACTGGAAGATAAACGTAACAGCAATTTCATGCAAAGATTTCCAAACACTGAATTGTCCAGACATTCACTCTTCTAAATCTACACTTGTCTGGGGGACAAAAAGTAGGCAATCATTAAGCATTTCCTGCAACTACTTAATGCAGCTTCGCAGAAGAGTCTGTTCCTTGCTGTGGACATAGCCCACTGACTTTACTCAAATCCAGTAAAAGATGTCAACGACTTACAAAATGACATATGTAAATCATCTGCCAGCATGGTATGTATTTATTAAACATTCAGAACCATTGCAACCCATGAATGGAAACACTAGTTCACAACTGACATCTTCTGAAGCAACAAAACTTACATCCAGCTCTCTCAAGATAGTTGCAGCATCATTTGTAACAAAGAGCTTCTCCAAATGATTGATAACCATTTTGTTCATTCCTTGGGGAAGGGGAAAAGAAAACAAAAAAGCATTCATTAGGAAAGCAGCATTTTGTACACAGATACTATTCCATAAACGTCAAGTATATCTTACACATTAAAATGTTAACCCTGTTTATAATTCAAGAAACTCAAATATGTTTGTGAAATAACTCTTGAGAATGTGCTACAATGAGAAGAAACCAGTAATTTCTGAATAAGCGGTTTTCTCTTCACAAGAATATTAGTACAGCACTCAATTACCAAATACTGCAGAACACCTTCTGTGTTGGTATATCCAGCCAGACATAATACAGGTATATTCATTATGACTATATACCAAGTTAGTCTTTCCTTTCATTTTTGTAGGTCTTCCACACAGCAAGACAGCACAAAGGACAAAAAACTCACACAGAAAACTGGCAAAGTCAGGTACATTGTATAGCATAAATCAAGAGCTAACAAAACAAAGTCTTAAATATACAGCCACAAAGACTTTTTAGCATTCCAGAGCAAGTCCAATGTGCTTCCTCAAATACAACGTTTCCTCAAAACCACTACATTGATTTTAGGATTTATTTACCATTTGGTCCATAAGCTGTACGAGTGGTTTGCGCAAGTTCTTTGCATGCCTGGATGTTCCTATAGACAGCTTCTTCTAGTCCTTAATAATGCTAAAAAAAAAAAAAAAAGAAGTTATTTAGAATTAGGCTAACAAAAAAAGGGATTAACTAGTCATTTCTCATCAAAACAGCAATCAATGGTTTCATCAACTTCAATTTTGCATTTCACTTAGAAGTTCAAAAGGGAAATGAAACCTTATAAAGACAGCAAGAACTACCGTCTACTCCTCCACTAGGCAGTTCAGCAGGCACAATAAGCTCTGAAGAGAAAATCAGAACAGTGACTCGGTTTTCAATACAGTCTGCATGTCCCAAGTCCTCCAAAAAACTTAGTGGCATACCAAAGGGAAACAGAAAATAACCAATACCAGATTAGAGAGGGGCAAGAGTTTTGTAAGCACAGAGTTTTGTGCATGCTTCTTTGCTCACAGCTCTCTATTCCATAAAAATAATTTAACTCAGTTCTAGGTTCAAACATGTACAGTATGAAAATTCATAATGATCTATAAGATAGCTGTGTTTGAGAAGTCAATCAGCTTCAGTTTGGAAGCCTTATGAAAAGGAGGGACCCACAGAAAGGGCCTGAAGAAAGAGTAGGGTAAAACATACTGTGTGGGACATAAGAGAGGGGAGAAAGGTACTCTCTAATAATATTTGCTCTCTAAATACAAAAGAAATAAAATCTCAGAATGCCAGCTGCATCCTTCTTTTGTAAAAGGCAGTTCTTGCTGTTCTGGCCTTGGAATCTCTATTAAAGCATCTAGGCCACTTGCCCTCCCCCTGCCCTCGATATATGCCATTCCTTGTCTCCAAGAAAGATTCTGAGAGCTTTCTGAGTTGCCAGCTTCGCTTTCCTCTCCATTAAGTAGCCGCAACCAGAATTTTTATTTTCCTCTGCAATTAAAAAAAAACCCACCAGACACGCTTGCTTTCTGCCCACTTTCTCAAAGAATGACTGCTTTATTAGAACAGTCTCTGACTACCACCAAAACGTACACTATGCTAGCGCTACACACAGTAAGAATGGATTTACAGAAATGAAATATACGGAAAATTGTGTGTTACTCTACGACGCTGGCACTTTTCTTATAGGCACAGTAACAGCGTCCAGGGATGTACATAACAATCGGGACACTTCTGAGAAGCTAAATCTACAGGGCCCGCTGACCACCCCCTATACGAGCTCTCCAGATACCAGCCTTCCTGACACTGCTTCCAGACGCACCGCTCGGGAGGTACTGTGGGGGACCGGGGCGGCGGGAAGCAAAGGCAGCGCCTCCGGGCACAGAAACGAGAAAGATGATGCGGCCGCACCAGAGCCTTCTCAAAGACCGCGTGCGCCAGGCGCCGCCTTCTCAAACGCCAGCGGCGCGGCGCGGAGCGTTCCGGCACAGACCGGGGCCGGTCCCCGAAACGGCGGCCGAGGGGTCCCATGCTGGGAGGGTTCCGGGAGCGCAAAGCCGCCCGAACTCCCACTCCGCGGGACCCATGGAGCAGCGGGGCCTACCCACCTTCCAGAACCTTCCCCCGCGCCGCTACGCTGAGATTCCCTGCCACCTCCTCCCATCCCACACCCCCTCGGAGGGAGCAGTCCCTGCCTAATGCCGCTCCCACCTTCGCCCCTTCCTTGAGCATCTGGGCGAAGCCCGGGGCCTTAGGAACGTGAAGCGCCATCTCCGCTCCGCTCGGGCCTGGCACCGTGGGACGCTGAGGACGACGGGAGACACGAGAGCAGGAAACGCGCAGGCGCGCCGGGGCAGCCAGGAGTTCTCAGGCAGGGCGCTCTGGGAAGGCGGGGCGCGGTGTGGGGCGGGGCGAGGAGGAGGAGAGTGTTGGGGAGGCTGCTGGTCTGTGTGCGTGGCTCCCGCTCGGAATGGGCGGTAGGCGGCGCGCAGGCCGCGGTCTGCAACCCGCAGGGGTTCTGGGCAAAGCCGGGTGTGCTACAGCACCTGGCGTGTTGTTCTGTCTGAGCCCGTCAGAAGGCCGCCTAGTCTTCAGCCTGACTGCTGGGTAAACGCTGCTGGGTTTCTAAAAGAGAATGGAAATTGATAGAAGGGGGAGTATTTAGAGATTGCTAACTCGAGAGATGGTTGGCATGTCCTGTGGCTGTGTGTTTTGTTTTAGGTGAATATAACCAAAGAAAGTAAATGGTCATCTCAGTGTTGCTGTATTTATGTCACATTTACGTAACTTATTTAAAAGGAAAAGACCCCTGTTCATGTTTATCTGAAACAGGTAGACGAGCATCACCAGATTTATTCTACTATGTCCAACTCACTGCCTCCTTTTGTTAGGGGTGCTATATGGTGGTGATCTTTCCTAGGAGTCATCAGCAACATAGTAAGGTGATACAGTGACCATGGCTGATGTTGGCTTCTTTCTTTCACTGTCAAGTGCAGGGTGTTTCCCGAGTGCATTAAGTGATACATGTCCTAGAAACAGTTAACAGTCTTCATTGCCACTGGTGGCAAAAACTGGTCACGAAACTTTGCAGACTCCAGTTGGGTGTTCTGCTTCGTATAGACCTGACTTCTTCAAATGGAAGCAAAATGTGCTGATAGCACTTATAGTCTGAATAGCAGCCCTGAGGAGAAGGACCTGGGGGTGGTGTTGGTCAATGAGAAGCTAAATATCAGCTGGCACCATGTGCTTGCAGCCCAGAAAGCCAACCATATCCTGGTCTGCATCAAAAGGAGTGTGGTCAGGAGTGTGATTATCCCCTCTTCTATGCTCTCGTGAGATCCCACCTGCAGTACTGCATTCATCAATGGGACCCCCAGCATAAGAGGAACAGTGACCTGTTTGAGCGAGGTCAGAGAAGGCCATGAAGATACTCAGAGGGTTGTAACACCTCTCCTATGAAGACAGGCTGAGAAAGTTGGGCTTGTTGAGTCTGGAGAAGAGAAGGCTCTGGAGAGACCTTATAGCAGGCTTAGTACTTAAAGGGGCCTACGAAAGGTGGAGAGGGAGTTATTACAGGGGTAGGTAATGACAGGACAAGGAGGAATGGGTTTAAACTGCAGGAGGCTAGATTTAGATTGTGTATGGGGGAGAAATTTTTCACTATGAGAGTGGTGTGGCACTGGAACAGATTGCCCAGAGAAGCTGTGGATGCCCTGGCAGTGTTCGAGGCCAGGTTGGACAGGGCTTTGAGCAACCTACTGGTTGCTCAGAACTGGTCTAGTGGAAGGTGTCCCTGCCTATGGTGGAAGGATTGGAACTAAATGAGCTTTAATGTCCCTTCCAACCCAAACCATTCTATGATTCTATGACAGGAAAATTACAGTCAAGTCCTCATTGTCCCGGGTAATCCCAAGTAGTATGTGTGCTACAGGACACAGTGAAGAGTACTTAGGAGGCTCACCATGACATTACCGTAAAATAGCTGAGGTCCAGCCAGGAGACAGTGGAGCTGCTTCTGTATGGAGCTGCTTTGTGTTTGATAAGTTTTATTGACTTTGTTTCTGTGCCACATAAAATCAAGCATACTGTTTCAAGGCCTTAGAAATAAATGGTGCTGCATTTGGGCTGCACAGTGTGTAAGCAATATGTACCGACAGAGGCTGGGTTGCTCCAGCTCTGCACCACAGGTAGGCTGCCTGCAAGGTTAATCAAATTTCTTGGTATGTGTTGCTTAAGCAACCTCAAGAGGATGTACTTGCTTTAGGTGTACTGTCCTGCAAGTCTTAAAATTCAGTTAGTTTCAACCTGTAGCACATATTGGAATTGTAAAAAAAGTGATGATAAAAAGCACAACTAAATAAAGCACCCTGTGAATGAACTTCAAAAAATCTGTATGCAGTTTTGCTAGAAGTACTCAGAGGCAGATGTTGCTTGAAGTAGAAGAGGGAACCTACTCAGTCCTGCCTGTCATGACCAAGGAGTGTGGGCATTTTCAAAAGAAAGAGCTAGGGTTTGGAACAGGGGGTATAACCCCATTGATCTCTTTTTTCACTTTTCCAATGTATCTGCACCACAGTTCAGCTAGGAAGGGAGGAACTTTCTGTCCTGTTCTACAGCTAAGGTACTGGAAACTATTTTTTAAAGCAGCTTCTGTAATCTGTTGTTGGCCACAAAGATCAGAGGAGAGGTACTTAATCCTAAATCAACGTAGAAGACTTTTCATAGTCAAGGGCATTATGTCAATAGTTTGAATGCATTCTAGTAAGAAACAGTTATTTTAGGACAGAGAGGAAAGATGTCTCAAGTGGTTAGACTGCTCATCAGCAATGGCAGGATGTGTTTCAGCTCTCTGTGACTAATAATCTGCATGACCTCAGGCAAATTTCTAGTGATTCATCAACACTTACTAGTTTTGTAATTTTTGCCATCTATTTTACATTCTCAATGGTATCATCTGGATATAGCTACCACATTATTGCAGGACTTAACATGAGTACCATTTTTTCCAGCTAGGAAGTAGAATGGTGAAATGATGAAATGGCTTCCTAGAAATTTTGCAGTCTTGGAAAAGTCCATGCTTCTTTTTCTGTAGGATCCTATCACTTGCCTATGTGGATTGCCAACTTGGGCTTAAATTCATATACCATTTGTATTAAGATATGTTTCCGAGTTCATTAGTATGCATTGGTGTTATTCTCCTTCTCTGATTTTCATCAAGCCAAATTACAAAAGAATCAAGGCAATAGAATGCAGGATGCTAAAGAAACAGGTCTAGTATTTTAAGCAAGAGGCTTAAGCACAAAGGCCGTCCCACATCTGCCTGCTTGTTTCACAACTACATTCTCCTTCCCCTTCTCCTAAATCTTTTCTTGACAAGCGTTTGCACACCCATACAATGAACCAGATTAGGGAACTGGTCTGCATTAAGACTAATCCAAAAGAAGTCTAGCCAGCTTTCAGCTTTCCTGCTTACTACATGGCTGTACAAAATCTTGGGAGTGGCACAAGGAGAGAGGAAGGGAGACAGGGCAGTCTCCCTGCATCAGTGCTACCTTATGCCATCTTCAAGTACTTCTTGAACTGCCCTGTTGTTGCAGTGCTTTTATTGAAGCTTATGTTAACTACATCTTTTAAACCAAGAATATCAATAAAGCTAAAATATATATGTATATTTGTGATTATGAATATTATATGCAAATATATTTATCTGTATTAAACTATTAATAAAGCATCTCTTTCTGTTATAATCAGAAGTGATTTGGGACTTGCTGTCTAATCCTGACTTTGACTTGGCCTTGATCTTTTTTTAGCTACTCGTCTACACCATTTATATTTTGCACAGATATTGCCATGCTAAAAGACAATCCAAAGGTCAGAGGGTTGGCTATTGGCAGTTGGCTGCCCTTTCACCAGCCAAAATCTATTACTGTACATGTGGAAATCCCCAGTTTACCTGTAGGCACATATTTGTCAACTTCTAGGATGGTAAAATTTTAACAAGATCATGGGAAGTTCACAAAAAGGGCAGAATGTTGATTTTTATTTGGTTTTCCAGCACTGGGAACCTGAATAATTGGAAAACAAGGATAGAAAAATGTCTGCTGAAGTTGTGGGTGTAACATCTGACTGTGTTTGTCCAACACTGACATCTGGCCAATGAAAAAACGTGAGTGGCATCTTGAGGGAAGCCTGAGGGCCATACCTAGTTTGCAGAGAACTGTGCTTATGCCTGAGACAGCCTGTAGGGCTGAACATTCAGGGTTAACATAATTCTCCTGTAACAGCAGCAGCAGTTACATCAGCTTTCCCCAAATTGTGTTTATCTCAACTGGAGCACTTCTAATCAACTATTTCTTAGGTCATTGGCCCACAGCTCCTGGGTTAAATGCGACCCTCATCCTGGGCTTATCTCACTTGGTCATTGGTCCACAGCTCCTGGGTTAAATGCAACCCTCATCCTGGGCTTATCTCACTTGGTCATTGGTCCACAGCTCCTGGGTTAAATGCAACCCTCATCCTGGGCTTATCTCACTTGGTCATTGGTCCACAGCTCCTGGGTTAAATGCAACCCTCATCCTGGGCTTATCTCACTTGGTCATTGGTCCACAGCTCCTGGGTTAAATGCAACCCTCATCCTGGGCTTATCTCACTTGCTGGTGGAGAAGATTGAAAGCTAGACAGGAAAGCAAGATTACTTTGTTATTTGTGTATTCTTCCCTCAGTTGTATGTGATTTCTGCTGTAGCTAAGACAGTTTGAGTCACTGGAAAGGACTTCTGGGGATTTTAAAGCAGTATTGCCTTTGCATGGGATCAGTAAATTGTCTGAAAATGTTAACTAAATAGTGATGACAGTCCCCAGGTGAGTTAAGTATCCAGTATGTTTTATTCTACCTACACGAGTGGCAACAATTCAGAGGTTCTGCTAAACAAACAAGATTGGAAAGGATAATAGTCTCAGAAAGGAACTGATGCTGCTTGTACTGATTTTGTATTGCAAGTACAATCAAGGTATAAAATCATGTTGTGACACTGGTACAGTATACACAAAAATAAAATTCAGGAGCCTCTGCTTCATGAGAGAAAGCAAACGTGTTGAAGTCTTTTTGGTTTTGATGTCATGAAAAAGAAAGCGTAATTGAGCAAAATTGATGTCTTCTAGATGGTGAGTCCTGTTTTGCATGAGGAGGTCAAATCCATAATCAGGTGACTGCTAGAGAAACATTTCTCTTAATTTTTCAAAGTGGTCATATGGATGCTTTTTTTTCCAGTGGAATGTGCAGGATCTAACTGCTATTGAGAGTTCAGGTGTTGTTGTTGTTGTAGGAAGAATTTATCAGTACCTATGTGGATATGGGAGCTTGGAGAACATCAGACTAAGAAGTGATGGATATAGGAATTTTAGGCTGCAATATAAAAAAGATAGGAAATAGTGGAAGAAGGTGGTTGGCTCAGCATTGAATAGATTTCTGCAGAAGTAGCATCAAAGTGAAGTCACAAGGAGTAAGATGAATACCATCTGTCTGCAGACTCCTGGAAACAAGCTACTACCACGCCTCATTTGCATTTCTTCCATCTCTGCAGACACGCACTAAAAAACCCCTGTAGATAAAAGGTAGAATTCTGAGATCAAGACCACAACTTACCTTGTGTCGAGGTTTAAACCCAGCCACGCAGCTCGTTCCCTCACTCAACCCCCCTTTCCTTCCCTCCCCTGCTCCCGGAGGGATGGGGAGGAGAATCAAAAGAATGCAACTCCCACAGGTTGAGATAAGAACAATTTATTAACTAAGGTATAACACAAATCACTGCTGCTACATAATAATAANCTCCCGGAGGGATGGGGAGGAGAATCAAAAGAATGCAACTCCCACAGGTTGAGATAAGAACAATTTATTAACTAAGGTATAACACAAATCACTGCTGCTACCACCAATAATAATAATGATAAAGGAAATAACAAGGGAAAAGAATACAGCATCTCACCAACCACCAACAGATAACTCACGACAGCCCACCCCAACTGAGCACCGACCCCATACCTCCTCCAACTCCCCCCAGAGCACTCGCCCTTCCAGGTAACCCTCAGTTACATCCTGGGCAAGACGTGCTATGGTATGGAATACCTCTTTGGTCAGTTTGGGTCAGATGTCCTGTCCCTGCTTCCTCCTGGCCTCCCCTCCTCCCTAGCAGATCATGAGTCTCACAAAGTCCTTGGTCAGAGTAAAACATTCGAGCAGTAACTAAAAACATTCCTGTTATCAGTTTTGTTCCCAGGCTGAAACTCAAAAACATAGTGCTGCACCAGTTACCATGAGGAAGAAAAAATGACTTCTACTGCTAAACCCAGGACATTATCCACCCCTTATTCCATACCATTCACGTCATGCTCAGATCCCACATTTTCAATATATCATTATTCTTATCACAGTGTACTCTTAACTTAGTGCATGGACCAGTCCCTGTAAAGCTGTTGAGTCCATCTGGTCCATGATATCAGGCTCCATCTCCTGCAACAGTCTTTCAGAGCAGGAGAGGCTGTGTGCAGTGTTCACACTCATGAATAACCTAGGCAATAGTGTCCATTCCTAGGTCCACCCCTTGATCATGAGTCCATCTGTATGTTGCATCACTGCTCTGATGGCCTGAAGTGTCAGGGGCCCACCAGGCTCAAAATGATTCACTATAATCTTTAGCAGTTCCTGCAGCTTGTTGCTGGGGACTCCATAGACCTGCTTTCCATCTCTGACACTTCTGGAGCACTGGAGTGGCTTACTAATCCCTGGTTTATTTAAGTAACCGATAATTTCTATTTCTTACAGATTACTGGCTCCTTTTCTTACCCTTTTCAGCTGTTGTCAAGCAAGAGATGAAAAAGGACTGGCTCTTTGCACCTCACTGTCGATACTAAGTACGGGAAATGAGACTTCATGCCTGTAGCCGGCGCCTAGAGTCCTACCGATCACTGACATTAGGATACATGGCAGAAGCATTTGGAGTCAGTGTAGAACTCATAGATCAGTAAGTTATTTGGCTTTTGAAGTTCATAAAGGTCTCATTTTACACCTTGGAATTATTTATAATGATCCGATTATGAATAAAACCTTTGTTCTGCTTTGATTCTAACCATGCCAAGTTACATTTCTGTGCAAGGGCTTGGCTAAAATGAAGCAAACCTTATGTTTCAGTAAAGAAAATAATTTTAGTGCAACCTGTGCCCAAACTCATAACTTTGGGAATCCACGCATTTTACATACCCTCCGTGTCTCCTTATCTGCTACTTGCTTTCCGAGTACATAGACTGGATCTGATGTTTTTCATTTCAAACATACTCTGCAGTCGCAACTTGCAATTATTTTCTAGTGTAAAACCAACCGATTTAGATGAGGATGAGAACTAAAGGGAAGTGCAAAATTGACTTTTACTCTGTATACAGGAAACCGCTTCAAATGCCTTCAGTAGAGTCATTCCTTCATAGAGAAGTTTCATAGAAACATAGAAAAGTGTTAAAGAGATGTGAATACTGCTGGAAATACTCAGAAATTAATTAATAGGTGTTTCAAGAGAAACTAAAGACCTTCAATACAAAGGTAAATGTGTTAAAGTCATACTAGTCCTTATGCTTCCCAGTAATTTATTACTAGCTGTAACTTGTCTTCCTGTTGATGACAGGAATTTTTCTTCTACCATCAGTAATGTGCTGTAGACCACCAGCTGATCCAGTAAAAGAGTAATTAAAGCAAGCAGCATATTTGGAGCTATTCCAAAGTAGGGAACTGTTCAGAGCCTTCTCTAAGGAGCTAACTGAATGGATTGAAGAGACTTACCTCAGGATAAATTACAAGTAGGCCCACTGCACCGCTGCTACCTTTGCACTTGAAGAGTAGCCGATGGTAAGCTAAGTGATAAATTTCAGTCACTCAACTCTGACCCTTTGGCTTGAGAAGAAGGTACTAAGATGTTCTGTATTCAGATCATTCGAATTCTTGTATGTAATGTCCAAGCTTTAGTAAGATGAGGAGGAAGAAGATACCTGGTGAAGATACATAGGCTGTTACTTCAGAAAGACAGTGTGTTGACACTGCTGTTCTGTAACAGCAGGTTCAGCGCTGCTGGATCTGCAAGTCCTTGCTGAAACATCATTTAACAAACTTGCTTTTTCTGTTTTCTTTCTCTTTTCTTTTCTTTTCTTTTCTTCTCTTCCCCTTTCCTTTCCTTTCCTTTCGTTTCCTTTCCTTCCCTTCCCTTCCCTTTCTTTTCTTCTCTTTTTCCTCTTCTCTTCTCTTCTCTTCTCTTCTCTCCTCTTTTCTTAGGGAGCCTTCAAGATTCATTCGTCGCAGCAGGGTGATTCCACTGCAGAATAGACCGTGAGGTTGTAGAAACTAAAAGGTATGCTGACAATTCCTGAGAGCCCAGTTGAATTCTGGACATTTGATGACACTTTTTCCAGCAATGTAAGTGGCTTTGTTTAAAACACGTTCTTGCTTCTCTTTTTTCTCCTCCCGCACAATTCCTAGGCCTGATAGCAAGAATTGGCAGTACCAAGAAACCATCAAGAAAGGAGATTTGCTGCTAAACAGAGTTCAGAAACTTTCCAGAGTAATGAATATGTAATTTTTGGAATGCAAGGGAATGCAAACTTTAGATGTTTAAAACATTTTGGAAGTCACCTCTAAGTATGTTGTATAACTTGCTATACTGTAGGTTAAAAAACCCCATGACTAGCAAGAGAGGTAGTGTTTTCACTTTCCGCTTCATTCTGTAAAACAGCACTGTTTTTTGGTGTATGGCTCTGCGTTCAGTTCTTAAATGCAGGATACAGTTGGTGATCTCCTGTCAGATACTTTGTTTCTTGACCTCATTTTGTATACTGTGGTCAAAAATATGTGAGCAGAGAGAACTAGTGGTGGTTGTGTGCTTGCTTTTTAAAGACTTCTGTGGTTTAATGCAAGGTGAAAATCCTCAGCTGTATAATAGTAAGGTAGCCCAAAAGTTTAGTTGAGATTGTGCACTCTTGGCAGGACAAACTCCTGTTAGGAGAGGATTGGAGAAGGAATAAGAGTACAAGCGGCTGTGGTGAAGCTGTAATTCAACCACAGAACCTGTAAGGACTGTAACTATGGGAACACTTTCACCTGAAGTAGCCTCTCCCTGAAGATGACACTTTTGCTAGCTGTTGAAAACAAAGTCAGCACATTAGCAAAGCATTACACTTGTAATTCCTTGGTTCTTCAGGCTGTGTTTTACACACAATATTCCTTACAAAATCTGCCACCACAGTAATAAAAGCAGGATAGGAGTCATTTACATTTATTAATTACTTGGCAATGCTAAACCAAAAAGTAGACACATCTTCCACTTGTATCTGTTCATTCCATTCAGAAGCTCCTTCCACCCAGTCTTTATACTAGCAGTAATTTTCTCCTGCTCTGAAGATAGCCTCAGATGGTCTTCCAAATAAGCTTAAAAGGTATAGGAGCAAAATCTGTCCTTTTCTGCTGGCATTTGCACACTTTACACACTTCCATTACAATAAATCAATACAGAATCAGCCTGCTAATGAGAAAATGTTCTTCTGGTGACTTTTGCAGCTACATCTGCTTAAGGCGAGTTCAGCATCAGTGAAAGAACTTTTCTTTGTCCTTATGAGCCAGCAACCAGAAAAATCTCTACTCCACACTCCAAAGAAGCATTGCAGATACTTTTCATTAATACTCAATACTTACTTTTAATCATCTTCCCTTGTTATGCATGAATGACGGTGTTAAGATAAAAATATACATAGCAGAAAGTAATACTGAAATAATGATACCCCTCTTGCAAATAAGAGCATTAATGTCCACTTAGCTGGTACTTACACTTGAAAACTAAATGTTAGTGGCAGTTATTCTTTGTAAATCCCTAGGAAGCTCAGGATTCCTTTTCAAAGCCTAAAAGAGTTGCAGGAGTTTCAGAAGCTTCAAGAAGTGCAGTCACCCAGGTTTCCAAAGCGTAAAAAGCTGATCTTCTCTGCCTCACAATGAGGTTTATGTCAAGAGGATATTTTCCAAGTTCATTAAGAGGCTTCCCTAAGAAAGAAGTACATAAGAAAGACGGTGTAAGTCAAAATGATTAATCTGATCAAGAAAAGCGAAATAGAACCCAAGCCACCTGTGCTTTCAGTGTCTCCATTCTGCCTCCCCGCTTTTCTTCTTCTCCGAATTCATCGTGCGCTCCCAGCAGAGAAACAAACCAGTCACACACACAGCAAGGCAAGAAGATCAGAAAGGTTCAGGACTGCAGCAGGACCGCAGCAAGAAGTTAACCAAGCACCACACACCCGTTTGCAGACACAGGCAATATCTGTAACAACCCCATCCCCCCCACCCCCCCAAAATGCACTGGAGCAGGGGTAGGGCGAAGCAGCAGCTGGGATAAAAGAGGTAGGATGAGCAATGGTTTGGGTTTCTTTGTGTGTGTTGTGATGTGTGCAGCAGCCTTGGCTGCTCAGGACTGACCCCTTGGGGGTTGCATTTATTGAGTCTGACCTGGGAGAGGAGGTTTGTGTTCCTCTTGTACCAGGAGTGCTTTGTTGCTGGAGCACAGTGCCTGGAATACAGCAGTCTCCCTTCCTGGCAGGAGGAGAGGTCCCGGCTGCTTCTTGTGCTCTTTGTCCCACGGGCGGTGGGTGGGGTGATGGAGCACTGCTGCTTTTGCTTTTACCCCAGGAAACTTGAAATCAAGCAGCCCACAGCATGTAAAGTTGAATTGTGCTGTGGCGGGAGCAGTCTCATTCTGCCTGTGCAGGGCTCCAGGCAGTGCAAAGCAAGCAGCTGCTGGGGGTTCTCCTTCATTGCCTGTGCTCTCAGGAATGCTTTCACCCCAGGCAGAGCATCCTGCTGCGCTGTCACTAACATCTTTGCTGTCGGTGCAGTCCCCAATTTGGGGGGACACAAGCAGATCGATGGTGAGGGCAGAATGTTTTGTGAGGAAGGCAGGCTTTTCCTTGAAACAGCTCCAGCCACTCTCCTGTTGTGTTTTGAATAACATCAGCATAGGATGTAGAGCTGGGATCTTGGAAGATGCTGATTTGTGAAAGCTGTGTGGAAGAGAAGGCAGTGGAGCAAGTAGTCCTCAAGGCCTCTGAAACCCAGAGCCTCTTTCCTGCTAAACTTTGCAGCTCCTTGGGAAGGTTTGCGCTGCCAGGTGAGAAATGATCCCTGTCCAGGCACCTAAACGCAGCGAGAAGAGATGATGAAGAGAAGGCTGCTGCTGGAACTGACCTGCCATTTGTATTTTGTGAAGAGGAAACCGAGCCCAGGGCCAGGACGCTCTGGGAATTGTAAAAGCTCTTTCCAAAAGGGGCAGCGTTCAGCTTGTTATTGGGGACTGTGGAGTGCAGTTAACATTCCCAGATGCTCAGGTGACTTAGCAACACATGCCCTTTGCTGCATGCCGCTTGATCCAGGCTTCTCCATGCCCTGCTCCGTCATGAACTTCTCTCTTATTTGTGCCACTGCAGAGCACCAGGCTTTGCTCTCTGCCTCTCCTGCGCCAAGATCTGATGGATGCCCTGTGAGATGCTGATTTCCTCTTCACGGCCACCACTGCAGAAGCCTCCCAGCTTAGCGAGTGTCCCTGAACTCCTGAAGGTCTTGCACAGCCCTTGTTGTGACGAGGCTGTTTTTAATGCGCTGCCTTCTGCCCCAGTGTGCTGGGCGTCCACCACGACGCCGGCCCAGGGAGCCATATGTGGATGCATCAGGAGCCATTCATCTCTGCTCTCAGGAGATGCTGCTTTTACAGGGTCTTTCAGCATGTCCTCAGTGGGGCTTTTCTGCTCTCCTGTCCTTGGCCCAAAGTTGAGGCATTTCAGAATGTCTGAGCTGAGGCAGCCTCTGGGTCACGGGTACACCAAAGCTTAAAGCCACTGGAAACTTCCCAACTGCATCTGCAGCTGCATAGAGGAGTTGAGCCGTGCATGGTGAGGGGCAGCTGGTGGGCAGAAGGCAGGGTTCTCTGGCTGAGGTGTCTGTTGCTGTGCTGTCCTTCCTCAGCTCTGACTTGTGCCTATTTCTCTTGTTTTCTCTTTTTACCACTCAGTTAAATCCAGATGGGTCTGTTGAGCAGAGCAAGTCCTCACCAACTCCTCCCGCTCTACCCCCCTCCTGCCTTGAGCCTGAGCCTAGGCAAGCAGTGTCCAGAGCAGGCATTGCTGCCTGTACTCAGATGCAGTCATGGTCCTGGCCAGAGTCAAAAGAAGAGGTTTCTTCATCAGAGGACAAGAGCTCTTCAGAACACTTGGGTCCAGCAAGAAGACTTAGTAAGAGATCTGTTGTTGTGTAAAGATTGCCTGTGCAGTCCGCCCCGAGCGTGCCAGGTCAGGAGCAGCCCTCTGCCAAAAGCTGCCTCGAGTGTTTTGACAGGGGATAAATGTCCGTTGATGAGACAAAACCCTTGAGTGGGTCTGTGAGCTGTGGTGTCTGCTGAGAGCATGGCCACGGGTGCGCACCCAGTGTGGGCAGTGTCTCTGAACACAGTGTCATGGCAGCGGGGTGTGTGAGGCCTCAGCTCTAAGGCACAGCTGCCTCCACAGTAGCATGTCCTGCCCCTGGCAGCCCTCAGTGCACCACTTCCCTGCACTGTTTCAAATTCAAACTTGTATTGCGGCTGTAAGTTTGCTGAATGGCTTTTCCCAGCAAAGTCCCCCACCGCGGAGGAAGAGATGCCTTGTCCTCCACAGCCTGGTATTTCTCTGTTCCAAAGCAGGAAACCTGTGGCAGGTTCTGCACATGTCTGTCAGGAAGAGGCTATTGGCCAGGGTGGACTTCCCCAGATTTCTCTGGGGACCAAGGGAAGAGGTGAGAGCAGGGCTGGCAGTGCCAGCCCAAGCTGGCATCGCCTGACTTGGCAAATAGAGCCAAAAGGCTGCACCAGCCACAAAAAGGTACCTAAAGATGGCAGGGATGGAAGCAGAAGGAGGACACAGCCATCACCATGGGGACAGCCCAGGGATGTTTCCCATCAGGGAAACAATGCACTGAACTGTGTCAAGTGACTGAAAGGAAGCGGTCATGCAAGGGCAAGAGCTCTGGCACGTGCAGCCTGGGGCTGCCCCATCCTGCCTGCACCTTGCCCCCAGATTCCCCACCTGCCCTCTCCCAGCCATACAGATTGTGCTGCTGCCATTCCTGAGCTTGGGGAGCACCCGAGGTGCTTCGCTCAGCCCATCCACCTCTGCTTGACAGCTTAAAGGCTCCTCTGGTTGCTGTTGCCAAAGCATTTCTTTGTCCTTCACCTTCTGCTAAGTGGCTGCTGCAGCAGCATGGGGAGCATCTCCAGTCAGAGGGGACACTTAGTGATGGGTCAAGCAGAGGGTGCTGGGAAGCAGCACCTGTGCCCTGGCCCAGGAATCAATCACAGGGAACGCAGATGTGAACATAGTCTGTTTATTTGAAGTGGGGGACATGAAAAGAGGGGACGGGGGTAAGGTGGCAGGGTGGAAATTTTATATTGACAGTAAAAACATGCCAAAATGGTAGTAAAATTAGGGTAAACCCACAAGTTTACTCTAGTTATAACAACAAAAGAAGAGTAGAACAACACAAAGCTTCAATAAACCAACCAAACAACTACAGTGTAAGTACAAACCAGCACCAGTATAACAAGAATATGAGAACAACAGTAGAATAAACATTAGCACAACAAAAATCTTCTACAAGTATCAAAGCTGAAGACACTTGGCCGATGGTGGTGCAAGAGTCCACTTGGCATCTCTACGGTCCTCCTCCTGCAGGGAGAAAGCAAGCCAAACGGAACTGGTTTAGTCATACATAGTCTGTTTAAGTGGGGGACATAAAAACAGGGGATGAGGGTAGGGTTTGGTTAGAGTGTCCTCTTAGATGGAAGAGCTCACAGGGCTATACGAGCTCCATCTGCCCGGGTTTGAAGTTCCAGTTGTCCTTCTCCTGCGGAGGTTGCGCCAAAGGCTAGCGAGCCCGTC
>NDXB01004920.1:125281-138130 GCA_002631895.1 Agapornis roseicollis | reverse complement strand
GACACCACTTGTCACTGGCCTCCAGCCGGACACTGAGCCATTGACCACAACTGTTTGCGTGCGTCCATCCAGCCAGTTCTTTATCCACCGAGTGCTCCATCTATCAAATTGATGTCTCTTCAATTTAGAGACAAGGATGTCGTGTGGGACAGTGTCGAATGCTTTGCACAAGTCCAGGTAGATGACGTCAACTGCTCTACCCCTGTCCATCAGTTCTGTATCCCCATCATAGAAGGCCACCCAATTGGTCAGGCAGGTTTTCCCCTTAGTGAAGCCATGCTGGCTGTCACCAAGCACCTCTTTGNCATCAGTTCTGTATCCCCATCATAGAAGGCCACCCAATTGGTCAGGCAGGTTTTCCCCTTAGTGAAGCCATGCTGGCTGTCACCAAGCACCTCTTTGTTTTCATGTGCCTTAGCATGGCTTCCAGGAGAATCTGCTCCAAGATTTTGGCAGGCACAGAGGTGAGACTGACTGGTCTGTAATTCCTGGGTCATCCATTTTCCCCTTCTTGAAAGTGGGGGTTATATTTCCCCCTTTCAAATCTTTGGGAACTTTACCTGACTGTCATGATCTCTCAAATATGATGGACAGTGGCTTAGCAGCTTCACTCGTCAGCTCCTTCAGGACCCGCGGATGGATTTCATCAGGTCCCATGGACTTCTGCTCATTCAGGTTCTTAAGATGGTCTCGAACCAGATCCTCTCCTTCAGTGGGCCCAAGGTCTTCATTCTCACAGTGCCTGCGTCTGCCTTCCAAGACTTGGGTGGTGCAGCCAGAGCCTTTCCCTTTGAAGACTGAGGCAAAGAATTCGTTCAGAGCCTCAGCCTTCTCCAAATCCTGTGTAGCCAGTTCACCCAATAGCTTCTGGAGGGGGCCTAAGTTGTCCCTGGTATGTCTTTTATTCGCAATTTACCTATAGAATCCCTTCTTGTTATACTTAACATCCCTTGCTAAGTTTAATTCTAACTGGGCCTTAGCTTTCCTTACATGTTCCCTTGCTTCCCGCACAACATCCCTGTATTCATCCCAGGCCGCCTGTCCTTTCTTCCACCTTTTATAAGCCTCTTTTTTCCTTTGAATTTTCCTCAGCAGCTCCTTATCCATCCCAGGAGGTCTCCTGGCCCTCCTGCTGCACTGCCTTCTAGTTGGGATGCAACACTCCTGAGCTTGTAGCAGGTGATCCTTGAATATCATCCAGGAGTCTTGTGCCTCCCTGCCCTCTAGTGCTCTATCCTGTGGAACCTTACTAAGCAGGCTCCTGAAGAGGCCAAAGTCTGCTCTGTTGAAGTCCAGGGCAGTGAGCTTGCTGCACGCTCTTCTCGCTGTCCTGAGGATCTCAAATTTGACCATCTCATAGTTTGATGTTCTCCTAATAATGTGCAGTATAGTTTTGGACAAGTATCATAATTATGTTACATTCTTTTCTACATTCTCATTGAATCTCATGAGTAACCAAATTATATGTGCACGGGTGAAGAAGTAATCAAAAGGACAACCAAACATAAAGCATTTGACTTCTTAAAAACCTCTGTTTCTTCTTTTTAAGAAAAGCTGTTGGTCGTAGTAAGACTCTGATGAGTTACAGCAGCGAAGTAACAGAAACCCATGTAAAGGGACTTTTAAGTGATTAAGGCTTTTCTGTGTTAGTCTCAAACTTCTGAGGAAATTAATTTCTCCATGTTTTCCATGCACTAGCATTATAAGTACAAGAATTGTATCAGAAGGCTTTGTCAGAGAAAATAGTTAAACAAGTAACTTGTTCACATGACAGAAGGTAGTTTGGGATACAGAGATCTGTTTTAAACTCATGTATAATTTCTTGTCAAATGTCAACCTCTTATGATGTTGATAATATTTATGACTTCTATGAATCCTCAGAGTCATTTAGAAGTGTAAAGTACTAACACTCTCAGTAAGCTAATGAAACAAACAAGATATTGTCTTCATTTCAGTGACAACAGTGCTGACTTGTAACAGGAGAGATTTCAGAAATAGCTAGCTCACAAGGTACATTAGAATATTTCTTCCTAAACAAGGGAAAGCAGACACTTAGCCAGATTCTGTCCACAATTCCAGCTTCCTTTGGTTCCCTGGGGATGTAAAGAGAATTGGTAGCAGCTTTGAGACTGCCTTAATTTACAGGAGCAACCAGTTCCTGTAGCTTCAAGTGGTAAGAGTGGTAAGACAGTTTAAAGCTACCCGTTCTTCTCAGTGATGAGTAGTTCTTGGTGCACATAATATCCAGAGCAGTATCTTCACTGCACAGCCAAGATTACAGTTCAGGAGTTCCTGGCTCCCTAGATTGTGTTCACAACATCACACAAGCCAATTCTAAGCTCATTTTCTCTTGTAAAAGTGTTGTGGTCCAAATCTTCATTTGATACTAGTTACTGTAGATACAGAGATAATGGAGCAATTTACAGCAGCTGCAGATCTGACCTTTATATGGAATTATACCAGTGAAGCATTTGCTTAGGCAATGTGTACTGTGGAACTGCCAAGGTTTTGAGAACTCTCCAGCAAACAAGAGGAGGATAGCCATGGTTGGTTGTGAGTTGTGCCCTCTTTTCTGTATCTGAAATTATTTATCCAGATAACTAGCATGTCTCCACTCTGTGGTCACCTGAAAAAACCCAGGTAAAAGAGTCTAAGTAAAAAGAGCCATTATTAACAATTTAAATATTAAATCAGTATATGATTTCGCAAAGATCAGTTTGGTGCTCCCAGGAATCCAAATTATAGTTGATTCTTCTGTGTAGTCCAATAAAATAGATTTTTTTCCTGGCACTATTACTTGCTTTTTTATTACTTTTGTATTGTGCTTTGAGAGAAATAAGAAATTGTATTTTTCCCCCAAATGAATAACTGTATTGAATGATTCATACTACCTTAATTTTCTTAAGCTTACTCTTAAGTAAAGGTTAAGATGCTTTCCAGTATTGCTAATCTAGTTTTCTACCACTAACATGGGAATGCCTGATATTTTTCCATTTGCAATGTAGTATACACCAGAAGATTTTATCGAATATGACTATGAGTATGGGGATGCAGATTATAAAGAAACTGATTCTGTAACAGAGGGACCCCCAGTGTTCGAAGAGACAGTAGCGCAAACAGAGGTAACAGAACCTGATCTGTTTGTTGTGTGGTGTCCAGCTGTCCCCTACCACATGGTTTGTCAATTTGTGTCTTCTGTATATAAGCTTAATGTTTTCCTTTCACTCATTTCTTTACTCTGGAGCTGTAACATTTGCTTTCAGTTAGAGATGGAAGGTCTCACAGCTGACAGCATTCATCTCACAGTTGGTTATCCTTTTTTCATTCATGCTTTCTCAATTTTCCTTCCATTTTATTTATGTTTTCCCATTCCGTCTTTCATAATGTTTACAGAAAAAGAAAGCCAAGGTCAAAAAGAAGAAGAGGACAGTGGCCACTAGCTCAAAGGACAAACCCCAAAAGGCCACAACCAAAAAATCTGATAAATATGCATCCAAGAAGAAGAAAAGTTATCAAGCAGCAACAAAAGGCAAACTAGGGGTAAAGGTAGCTAAGAAATAATAAAGATCTTTCCAAGGCCAAGACTGGAAGATCTCTAATAATAAAAAAAAAAATATACCTAACCCCATTAGATAAATACGTCTGGCTAATACTATAACCTGAATAAAAGTGATAATTCTGGAATTTTTCCTACAGCACTTTTTTAAATAATGTATTTTTTGTTTGATACTAGGAAAATGTTGTGGATGGATTTCAAGAGTATAGCATAGCTGAAAATGACTATGGGCCCCAGACAGAAGCTCCCTCCAGAACTACTGAAGGAAATGAGGTAATAAGGATTCTTGAGAAAATCATAGGCAAAAATACTTGCCCGTCAGGTAACAGTGATTAAAAAACCCCATAAACCTATTTTAAAAGGATGAATGTCCATCTATGTGAATATAAATGTCTGCAACAGCAGCTAATGCAACTTCATGCTTTCTAAACCTACTTTCAGAACCTACTGTTTTTTTGGTCAGAACTCCCATTAATTCTGTAGAGATCTGCTGAATCATTAGACTGTAGAGTTAAGTGATATATGCTGTGGGAACACGGGGTTGTTGCATTCAGTATGAATGTGAATGGAGCTATGTCTAGTATAAACTGGGTTAAATACTAGATATTGTCCTCCTCCTAATCTAATAAGAAGTGAAGTTTCTCATTTTTCCTGTGATTCTTAAAATGCAGCATAAAACAAGCCTAACACAAGACGAAGAAAAGCTGCAACCATAGCAGCATGTTGAGGTTGCGTCAGAAGCCATCATTTCCTTTTAATAGTTCTTCCTAGATCTTCTTTCTTTAATAAATTCTTCATAGAATCATAGAATCAACCAGATTGGAAAAGACCTTTAAGATCATCAAGTCCAACCGTTCCCCCAGCACTGCCAAGGCCAGCACTAAACCGTATTACTAAGGGCGTCATCTTCAGATAACAAAGCCAAATTATTTTCACTGAGGTTCTATTCAAATGAAATGTTGTATTTTGAACTGTCAAATAAAATGAAATTATTAGTTTGACTTACATTAGAAACCACATTTTTAGAAATCCACAGTTACAAGCCTAAACTGTATTTTGCTAAGATTTCTATACCAGTGTTGATTAATATGTATGCATATTAATTAATACTAATTTTAGAAAAGATGATGGCTGATTATAAGAAATATATTCATTTTTTTTTTTACGTTTTCCTTTAAAATGAAGATATATTGCTTAAAAGATGTACAAAACTACTCCCTGAACATTTGAAAGGAGAAAACGAGTCCCCATTTCTTTTTGTTTTTCCTCCTATGTATCTTGGAAGGTGAAGGTGGATTGAGGTATAGTTTCCTTATTCTACTGTAAACTGTTCTTGTGTTAGATCACGTTTTCTTCTCACAAGTTGATTGATAGAGGAATATTCAAGTCATGCTATTTATTGGGCCGTTACAGGTCAATTGTACAACAGCTGTAATGGGGTAGATCCAAAGTGCTAAAAGCTGTCTGTAGCAAGAGCAATTCTGCAGAGAGGCAAAATCTGACAGAATTATTTCAGATCTGCACTGACTCCAGCTGTAAAGCAAAAAGCATAGAACTGTGGCTATTGCAGTAAGGCAGCTGTTAATCAGTCTGGCCTTCTATTTTAATAGTAATGTATTTCAATGTCCTGATTAGTTCAAAATATTTTTAATTACTCTGGATGTTGATTAGCATCTTAGTATATTTATTTTTAGATCATAATATTTAGATAATCTCATATTCATATTAACAATGTCTGAACTTTGATTTCTTTCAAAATCATGCTTTCAAGAGACCTCTGTAACAGAATAAAGCAATCCTCATTTTTTATTCACAAATGTTTTTGTACATCTCAAATATAGCATTTCTTTTAAATTGCTTTGGTGCTTGTAAGTTAGTTGCTTGGTTTGACAGTTTACATACTTGAAAGCTTAGATTTCAGAAATGTTAAAATTAACCTGAGTTTTGCTGGTGGAATTTGGACAAAAAAAAAAATACAGAAATTACCAAGACAGACGTGAAATCTTGAGTGATAAATAAACTGCAAAATCAGTAAAAAGAGAAAAGAACTTGAAATATTTAGCTCAACATTGGTATTTATAGACACAAAATAATGAAGAGGCCTGGGCTTAACTAAAGTGATGTTTGTATTCTTGTTAATTGTTACTGGTCTGAAGTTATTCACTCATTGCAGTGCATGTGTTTATTCGTGAGTCCTTGTAAATGTGAAACCAAGCAGGGAAATATAGCTATATTTGACACTGAAGTAACATTAAGCAAGCAGTACGTATATAGTGTACTGTATATATTGAATTCAGTGGTTCTGGAAATAGTAAAAAACAAAGCATATGAAAGCATTACTTCTTTGTACCACTTTTACAGTGGTACAAAGATTTTAAATATCTTTTAATTACTCTGAAAGGCTGGACTTCCATTCCTTCAGACTCTAATTAAAAGACTATATGCTGTAATTCTACTGTTCTTTCTTCTTTTGACAAGTCATCATGGTGGATCAGCATATGCTTACATTGCTTTACTAACAATAACCCACATATTCCTCCTATTCCCAAATCTTTGCACTGATATGATTAGCAAAAGCCTGTTGAAGAAGTTTTTGCCGAAGAATACATAACTGGAGAGGATTATGATAAAAAAACTGAATATGGAAGCAGAGGAGTAGACCTCAGTGAATCTGATCTGCTGGTAGATGGAGATTTAGGCGAATATGATTTTTATGAATATAAAGAATATGAAGAGAAACCAACTGATTCCACTAATGAGGAGTTTGGTCCAGGTGTTCCTGCAGAGACTGATATCACAGAAACAAGTGTAAGTTGATTGGCGGCATAACGCAGCTTAATTTAATATAGCAATTCTTTCATAGTTATACGGTTTCAGAAATGTATAGACCCTAAACTAGAGCTCCTTGTACACAGTAGATATATTCTCACTTTTCATAAGCTTTGGGTCAAACCCATCCTCTTGTTTTAGTAATCCAGATATTTCTACTTGTATTAAATGTGAGGTTTTTCTGTCTTTCACTGAAGGGAGTAAGGGAGGGCAAAGATGGGAGGGAAAGGAAAGACAAGGTGGAATTTCAGAACTAAATGATAAAATGATCAGTTTAAAAAATCTTGCTCAACTAGAGCTAAAGCTGGAAAGAGCATAAATTCTAATGCAGGTGCAAGTGCTGTAATTAATGGATTTATATGATTACCTAAAGAAGTTGAAATGCATATAGATGTCTAGAATCCGATGGCTTCTGCTACTTCCCAAGTTAAAAAATCATGAGTGGGAAGGTGTAGATTTGAACCCTTTCATGAAAATAAGTTTAGTCAGTAGTGACAGGTTTATGATGTTGAAGGAGTGATTTAACAGCTCAGTGTATATAAAGGAAGATAGGATGACATGGCGGATCCTATGAATCATGCTCTTTTTTTGTCTTTTATAGTTCTCCCTCTCAGTCTGATTTAATCACAGACTTAACAGCAAGGCTTTCATTTTACTTTAGTTGCACCAAGATCCTTTTTTTCCAGTATCCTGGACTGTGGAAGCTGCAAAGAAAAACTAACATGACTGAGACTCGAAGCAAAATTTATTCCCATTTGGGTTTTTAATTGGGAAGGCCTTGAATATAGTAGGAAAAAAGAATTTTGTTCGCTGTGTTTGCTCAGTCTTATCTTTATTTTCTCCTCATAAATGTAAAACTTCAGTTTACAAAGGATCCAAGAAATAACTGCAGATGCTGCAAGGTTGCTTTTCTCTGCCAACCTTGAAACCCATACTTCTCTGTTTCATTTTTCACTCCTTTCTAAGACCTGTTAGGGTCATTGTATTTTTCAATGATCCTTATCTATACAATGTGATACAAGCTTACTGTTTTCCTTCTAGCTCAGTTGGGGACACTATGGCAGAATGACACAGAAAAGGTCAGATTATCTACAAAGCAAGAAGCCCATAAGGCACCATTTATACCTGCATTAAGCAGATTACTGTGTAGTCTCTATTCCCTGGTGCAGATTTCAACTTGAAATGCCTTGCTACAAAACTGAAGAGTCCGGAAGCTTGAATTAGAACACAGGCTCTGACCTGTGCCAGCTTTATTACAACTCTCATCTGCTGAACCAGAGATACAATAACATTTTCCCTTGACATACGGATATATTTAGAGCAAGTGAAGTTCTGCCTTTGATAAAAATAGCAAAACGAAAAGTAGTCAGTACCTGGCAGTACCCTGAAGCTTTGAATAAAGAAGCAATATTTCCAAAGAGCGAGACGTGGTGTAATTTTTTACAACCAATTTTCATTAACATAAGAAAACATAATTATCTCTACCTCTTTCTACTTGATTTTTATAAACTATTGTATTTTTTATATTGATTTATAAAGGCACAAGTGTGATCCATGCCTTTATAAATTAATACAAAATGCATAAGCCATGAATGTCTGTTTTTTCTTTGCAAAATATTTCGTGTTGGAATACTGTAACATTATCCCTAATATTTTTAAATCTAGAGCTATTTAGTGGAAATTTAGAATCACTCTACTGAAATAAAAAGAAAGTGTTTCAATTTTTCATCTGATCAGAGCTGAATTTGATGTCTAGTGGGTATGTTAGCAATCAAGAGAGTTACTTCCAAATAAAAATAGTTATGTCATGGCTTGAAAAAGAAATTAGTTCCTTTTTATTTGTATGAAACTTGAATCTGTCTGTGTTTTGCCATTACCATGTGTTATTGACCTACTGTTTTAAGTACTTCTGTTATCTTAATCCTGAACCCAAAACTTCTGTGGGGCTGATCCTAAAAGGATTTTGCTGTTGATGCTAATTCATGTAGGTAGGAGGCATAACTAGCTATCCATGAAATAGTTAATGTTTACAAGGCCACTTTCCCATTTATGCCATCAAGTCACATACTCTTAACAGATTAATTAGTGTTTTGAATGTCTAATGAAAGAAATTAGGAGCTCAAAGGGTACTGTCCATATGGGACTAAAGGATCTTTTTTTCCTAGTTTACTTTAGGGTTGCTTAACTGAGAAAGCTGTGAAGAATCATTGTAAATTGCCAAGGGTATGTCCGTTCAAATAAGCAAAGAAATAACTTTGTGACTTGCACACTGAAGTTCTAAATTCTAACTCCAAAGTCTGGATGCAAACCATGGGATGCAAACTATTGCATCTAATTCAGAAAATACAAATTGCCCATGTCTAATAATTTGAAAAGTACGCATGCAGTTCTTGCATTTTCCGCTTCTCATGTATTAAATATTTTTATTTACATGGTTTGTGTCTGTGCCTGTGCCTGTTTCGTAGCACAGATCAATTCCAGCTTTAGCTTTCAGGTACAGGTATTTGCAGTTATTTATTTCACCAGGTCACTGGGCCTTCTACTTACTTCATATTTGCTGCTGTTTTCACTTCTCAGGTGACTGGACATGGGGCTTATGGAGAAAAAGGCCAAAAGGGAGAACCAGCTGTGATTGAACCTGTAAGTACAGACATGGGTGAGTTTTTCTTTAGCACTCTGTAACTATGTACACCGTCGATACATCAGTATCAAACCATGTTGTTCATTATAGGATGGCAGTAACCTTATCTATGATTTCTGAAACAATCACCTGCAGGGTAGTCGGTGTAGAAGTGGTACAGACAGTAGCCTGTTCATCCTTCTCTTTTGGCTACACAAAGGACTAACAGATGTTCCTTAAACCAAGGAGAATCTTCTTGTGCAGAGGAAAACAGAGCATAGATTTGCTCTTCAGGCCATATAGTAACTACAGTTTGGACAAACCTACAGAGATAGCTCCCAGCTACAGGTTTCAGTGTGGGCAAGGAAGTCCCCCTGAGAAGTTAAATAAATGCTTGTATGTTTAACCTGTGCTGGTGCAATCAAACTGCTAAAAGTTTAATTAAATAATTTATTCAGAGGTTACAACTTGGTCATAAGCACAGTAATGGGTCAGTAGCTTACAGAATTTTTCTCATCTCATAGTATAGTAAATAAGCAGCCTTTGGTAGGACAGAGTTATACTGTAGCTGTTTGTTACGGTGAAACATGTAGTGAACTGTTTGGGTGAAACATGTAGTGAACTGTTTGGGTGAACTGTTATGTTTGGGTGAAAACTAAAATGTAACTGAGTTTTAAAAAGGGTATAATTTATATAAAAATAATAATTGTATAGTATCTGGCAGCAGTTGAATGCCAGTCTGGTTTACTCTTCTAATATTTTCAGGGACTACTTTCAAATAAGGTGTTTTACTCTCAGTCATGATCTGTGAAGAAGCTCAGAGTGTGTTAGCTCATAAAATGACAGCTTTTTTAACCCATTGCAAGATACGTTTAGTTTACAACCATAATACTGAAGAGGTCTCCACTGCAAATCTCCAAAATTGTTAGAGTTCACTACAGCTGGCTTCCAGCTTGTTTGTCCAGTCTTCCTTCCTATGGAAAGCCAAGTACAAAGTGAGGATCGCATATTCATAGGTCTTACCATGATCTGGAATTTGGAATAGCATCTGCACCCAAAAAAAAGAACAGGGAGATGCTGTAAGACCCACAGCATAGAAATAACCAGAGTTATTGACATCTGATTCTTCAGCAGCAATAAAAAGGTGTTTGTAGTTTTCTCTAAGACATGAGAAATTTAGTATCTTGTTTTATCCCCCTGCCTAGGGTATGCTCATTGAAGGACCACCAGGACCAAGAGGACCTGCTGTGAGTAGATTAACCACAGTTTTCATTTACTGAATTTGATATATCCACTGCGGTTCAGTATTCATGAGTTAACACAATTAATATTGGTCATCCCAAATGGCATCATATTTGACTTAGCATTTTTGGACAGGAGTAAAAAAGGATCATCTCCAGCATTTTCAGTGACAACCTGCTACAAGCTGAGTGCACATGAAAAGCGAACTTTTAAATGTTGACTATCACTCTTTCTAAGGTAGAAAAGTATGCTGCCTGATAAATTATTTTATACAAACACGTGTTCAGTGTAACTTTCCAGAGAAAGAATAGTTCAAAAATGCTGCAAGAATTCAGCATAATAATGTCATTCATTTTCCATAGGGTCTAACAGGTCCCCCAGGTCTACAAGGTCCTGTTGGTCCCCCAGGTGATCCTGGTGAAAGGGTAAGTCAGCAAACAGATTGTCTTGTGTATTCATGATATGTCTTGCACTAATTGCTACAAGATCAAGTGGGTTTGATCCTGATCTGAAGTATGTAAACATAGGCTAAGAAATTCCAGTAGAACTGAGGCTGATTTAATCAGCTGAGCAAATCAATTGAGAATCTGGACAAATATTTCCTTAGTGGTAGAAATATGTACTGTAAATACATGGAAAAGTTAAGTACCTGTTTGTCTGTATTTCTCTGCTTTGATGTAATTTTTTTAAAAATATTGTAAAGCAGTAAGTACAAGCATTTCATATGGATTTGAATGAGCTGTAACATGTAGAGATGCAGAGAAAAACAAGCTCTGCAGAATCAAAATACACATGGAAATACTGAAAGAGATAAATAACATTTAGATGATCTAGGCAGAATTTATTTGCCATATTAAATAACACACCACGAGAGCCTTATCCAGTCATGACTATAATTGAAATGTAAGCTATTATTTTAATTGTACATGTTCTCACAAGCCTTTTATTACTGCCACAACTAACGCAATTTTGAAACAGCCTAAATATATTTATTTGAGGAAAATGTTACCAAAAAAACTTTCCTGAATTTTATGAGTGATAGTATACTGACAAGTCTGGTGTGTTCATGCTGTATCTGTGCTGAGAAGGTGCTGTTACTTCGCTGAATGAGTTAACGTTAAAATCCCAACGATGCTTCACCTTGAAAATGTCAGCATCCATACTTCTTTCATAGTGCCTTCCTGTAGATTAACTAAACGTATTTTAGAGTTTAAGCTTGTAAAATGTGAATTTTAACACATTGTAATGGCATAACTACTGATATTACTCAGTTTTTAAAATAACTGCTTCCTGAATTCAGCACAAGGAAAATCTTGACTAAACACATCATGTGCTTATGGAACAGGCTTCATGTTTTGTGTAAAAAAGGGACACATTTCACAAATAAGAACAGAATTTTGCAACCAGATTCTACCATCAGATTCCATCCTAGTGTGATAGCACGTCTTGCTTTGTATTTTAAACATATGTGGGCAGGTTTGGTTTTTTATTTAAACAATAATCAGTGTATATGAAAAAATATTCTGGTTCTTGCTATGACTATTCTGACTACTTTTCATCTTAGATGAAAAAATGTAAAAAGTGATATTCTGAGAAAATTACCACTCAAGAAAAGTGTATTTCTTGATTTTAAAAATCACATATGAATACCTACAATAATTGAGAGTGGTTTTTAAGCACAGAAAAACTAGTTGAGAAATCCACCACTTTTTGTAGTTGCCTGTCATTCTTCAGCTTTTGGACTAAATCATTGTATCATTCTAATCCTAATAATGGATATAAGACAATAGAGAAATGAAGAAACAAAGCCTTCTGAAGAGGACTATAAGTAGTCCCACTTTTACTTATTGTAGGGATGAATTTCATTCAGATAAAATGGTGCAATGGAAGAAGAAACTGAAAAACTAATCTAATCTTCATCTTCTGATCTAATCTTTCAATTCTAATCTTCACAAAGACTCATAATCCTACGCATCAAGTCACTGCAGATCAGAGTAAAGGTTTCGTGGGTGCCTTGCAAGTGCATTTAATTATTTTTCTATTTTTTTAAACTGAATTCAAATTGCCTGCATATGTAATGGTTATTTTTAACAATTAAAACAGTTTATTCGATATTTTACATCTGAATTTGTAGTAATTCTCAACCTAAGATTTATCTTTAGTGTGTTATTAGTAGGAAATTATTTTATGGTACCTAAGGTTTTTTTGCAAAACTAGTAAAACTCCAGCATACAAGTTGCTGTGAGAAAAATATATATTTATACTGATATTTACAATATATTTATATTATATATAACATGTTATATATCATATAACATCATATTTTAACATACTATAACGTATTGTTTTATATTTTATGTTGATTTATATTCTGTATTGAGTTACGTTATAATAATATTAATTAAATAAGTACAGGCTGGGTGAGACTGGATTGAGAGCAGTGCTGAGGAGAAGGACTTGGGGGTGTTGTGTGATAAGAAGCTCAGCATGACCTGGCAATTTATGTTTGTAGCCCAGGAAGCCAACTGTATCCTGGGCTGCAGGTCAAGGGAAGGTATTCTTCCCCTGTACTCTGCCCTCATTACACCTCCCCCCCCCCCAG
>NDXB01004920.1:110874-125166 GCA_002631895.1 Agapornis roseicollis | reverse complement strand
TGCCCCCCCCCCCAGTCCTGTGTCCAGCTATGGGGCCCCCAACATAAAAAGGATGTGAGGTTGTTAAAATGAGTCCAGAGGAGTCCACCAAGATGGTAGAGGGCTGGAGCAGCTCTTCTATGAAGACTGGGCTTGTTCAGACTGGAGAACAGAAGGTTCTGAAAAGACCATAGAGTGGTTTCCAGTGCCTAAATGGGGTCTACAAGAAATGTGGAGAAAGACTTTTTACACAGGTGTATAGGGATAGGATAAGGGGGAATGGCTTTAAACTGAATAAGAGAGGGCAGGCTTAGATTAGATGTTAGGAAGAAGTTTTTCTCTGTGAGGGTGCTGAGGCGCTGGCACAGGGTGCCCAGAGAAGCTGTGGCTGCCCCATCCCTGGCAGTGTTCAAGGCCAGGTTGGACACAGGGGCTTGGAGCAAGCTGCTCTAGTGTGAGGTGTCCCTGCCCATGGCAGAGGTGGAACTAGGTCTTCAAGGTTACTTCCAACCCAAACCATGTCATGAATACAAGTATGACTGAAAAAGTTCATCTTGTGTAACCGTCTTTTTGGTCTCATCCTTTGTCCTCAGGGTCCGCCTGGTCGCCCTGGTCTCCCTGGTGCTGATGGTTTAGCAGGTCCCCCGGGTACCATGTTAATGTTGCCAGTAAGTAGTGTTATGATGGTAGGGTAACCAGCCTCCAAAAGGAGGAAGTGTGTTTCAAGAAATGTATGTGTATTTTCTCATCTGATTTTGTCTCTTGAATGAGAAATGATGCAACCTTTCTTGTATGCTGTAAGCATTTGAAGGTTATGTGGTACCTTATATTCCTTAAACAAAATATGCTTTAGCTCTTCATGGCTGCTGGATTGGAACCTACATGAATGTGATACACTCACTGAAATCCTCCCTATATTTTCCACAGTAACTATTGTTTGCCACTGTATGTCCTAAACAAGGAGTTTGCTGTTGCAGGAAGGACATGTACTCCCAGCAGGCATGTATACTTTCAGATTTCTTTGACATGGAAAATCTTAAGTATTCCACTGGACTTCAGTGTCCTCTTTGAAGAGTCAGTGCATCCTTTGAATAGAAATACAAATGCACATAGCCAACTCTGCTCCCAGTAGAGTCAAAGCAAAACACCATCTGTTACAGCAGGTGAGGAACAAGCAGAAAGCTGTTAAAGTATCTTGCAGCTTTGTGGTATGAAAAGTACTATGTGCATGGAATTCATTTTTCCTAAGTGTATGTGTGTATGTGGAAGCGCTGATGAGTACTGCTATCCCAGAGAAGTGTTAAACCACCTGTAAATGAAGGGACAGTATTTTTGAAGTAAAGCAGGGCAAATAAAGTCTCAGAAATATTTGCTTACCAGTTCTGGTGTCCTCAGCATAAAAAGGACATGGAGCTGTTGGAACAAGTCCAGAGGAGGCCACAAGGATGATCAGGGGACTGGAGCATCTCCCATACAAAGACAGGCTGGGAAAGTTGGGGCTGTTCAGCCTGGGGAAGAGAAGGCTGCGTGGAGACCTAATAGCAGCCTTCCAGTATCTGAAGGGGGCCTATAGGGATGCTGGGGAGGGACTCTTCATTAGGGACTGTAGTGACAGGACAAGGGGTAACGGGTTCAAACTTAAACAGGGGAGGTTTAGATTGGATCTAAGGAAGAAATTCTTTGCTGTGAGGGTGCTGAGGCACTGGAATGGGTTGGCCAGGGAGGTTGTGAGTGCTCCATCCCTGGCAGTGTTCAAGGCCAGGTTCAACAAAGCCTTGGGTGGCATGGTTTAGTGTGAGGTGTCCCTGCTTATGGCAGGGGGGTTGGAACTGGATGATCTTAAGGTCCTTTCCAACCCTAACTATTCCATGATTCTATAATTAGGTGATGGGAAAATGCCATTATTCAGAGGAATTATCTTAGCAGTAGCTGACTGTCTTGCACAAAACACCAAGTCACATATGAGAGACACCTTTTGTGGGATATATGGCTCTTTATCATCATGTGTAGGTATTGAAATTGAAGTCTGTCTTAAACTGAATTGCACTTTTCTGTGGGTAGCTACCAAAGTACAGAGAATTAATTACTTTTGAGAAATGTAAGCCCCTCATTTTTAATGAAGGTTTGCAGACAATTAAGAGTCTATTTTAGCCTCTTTTTGAAACAAAATGAAACCCCAGATTCTACAAAATAAAGCAAATATTTGCATTTCAGTTCTAAACTATTGACAATGACTTAATATTCATGCTGCATCCAGTGCCTCAGTGCAGCATTCTTCTGAAGTTAGTGGAATGAACTAAAACCTGAGAGCTCGTCCTTGTTTTACACAGTTGTAGCTCAGAACGAGTATGGTTGTAATTTGATAAATTCTGAATCCTTTTCTTGTTTTGGTACTTGCAGTTCCGCTTTGCTGGAGATGGTGAGAAGGGCCCAACAATCTCAGCTCAGGAAGCTCAAGCACAAGCTATTCTTCAGCAAGCTAGGGTGAGCATAAGGAGCCTACAAACAAAACTGTCACAAGGGTACAGGTGTCCTTCCCCCCCAAAAATAATCCACTTTATTTCATGCGGGATGTGAAGAGTTTTAATCATCATCTGATAACAGTAGTTATGTTTATTGAAAACTGAGTCAATGACAGGGGGCTATTTGCTAATGCATTATGAAATTGTATTAAAATAGAATCTGTATGCTGGCTGGCAGCTTTTTCTTGATACCAGTGGTTTTGATCTGTTTGTTTCCTCAGATTGCTATGAGAGGTCCACCTGGTCCCATGGGACTCACTGGAAGACCAGGGCCTGTGGTATGTAAGCAACACAAGGGCATAGGTTTAAGGACACAGTAATGCAAGTCAGTGAATTTCATTCTGGCCTTGCCTACGCCTCTGTATTTATACTGCTTTTATTTCAAAAGAAACTGATAGAATTAAAGCCATAGTTTGTGCTCTTATTCAAGGTCTGCAATGCAACCTGAATACTACATCAGCTTTTACTATAGACTTTGGGGTGCTTGGATATAGCACATTGGTGGACTTACAAAACTAGTAATTTTATGTAATTAATTACATATGCCTCTGCAGTCAGTCATCTCAGTAATAATACTCATAAAATTTCTTCTGGTAAATATGAAACTCTACAGAAGCTACTAAAGCAAGAGTATGCAGAATTATGTTTGCTCATTATTTGAGCTGAATCTGGAAAGTTCTTAAGAGGCATTCCTCTAAGCAATTTTTACTTCAGTCCTGACTTTGGGTTGACTGCTAATACCAAATGATCTGGCAAATAGCTCTGTGGATATTCAAAAAGCTGAGTATTTGTTTATGCATAAATAAAGAGTTTACACATGGAACGCAAGCTTTTCTGTCGACATGCAAATCAACCTTGTGATTGCAGATAGGTTTGCCTGTGTAATCCCTATGAACACTTTAAAAAGACAATATTCACAATGAAAGAATTAAACCAGGTAGGAAACTCCATAAGGCAAAATCATCTGATCCAAATTGAAATTGCAATTTCCTCTTTTAGGAAATGTATACTTTCCAGACTCAGTAGTTCACTAAATGATGTAACTTTGCATTTACTATCTTTCAAGAAACTATTATAAATCGTTTGTACCATGATACAAAATAACAAATGATGCAGTCAAGATCATAAGCTTTGTAGACTGGTCTTCTAACTTTCACCCAGCTGATTGTATTTATACTCTGATGTAGAGTGAAATTGTTTGCTACAGTTGGTATTTGAAAGATGCACTTAAGTTTGAAGCTGTTTTGTCTACTGCAGTGGCACAATGAGATTGGCCAATATTTGGCCTCTTGAATTTTGATTTGTGTCTGCTGTAATTTTTATTTGTATTGTCATTATGGTGGTGCACACAAAGAGTAATGTTATCATTTCTCATTAGAGCAGACATGCATCTACTTGTAAAACACAAACAAGAATACAGTTGCGCTATTGAGAAAAGAAAACAAGGTATCACTGGGTAACCAAGATGAAGCAAGTTCCTGTTGGTTTATTGTGTGAAGAAAAAGAGATATGCCAGTCATAACTATAGCAGAATATATAGAAAACAGCAGCAAAAGCTGCTGGAGACCACCAGGTTTTCTCTTTGTGTTAGAATGCAGTAGCATTTTTCGCTAAAGTATTTTCCTGCCACTGCCAGCTGTGGAGGAGATTTGGTCATAACTTAGTGGTGATACTGTAGGGTAAGAAATACAGTTTCTTTCCCTCTGTTTGCACTTCTTTTGTTCTTTAATGTGATGTTTCAGCAACAGACCATAGCTGAGCAGTAATAATTGAGATCTTCCTTTCCAGGCTCCTCTTCTTCCCTCCCATCCTCACTCTCCTGAATGTACAGTGTCCATCAGTTTGAAAGCAGAAAGCTGTATTACTTACATGAGTATGACATCCTACTATTACCAAGTACTTTTGTACTGGTCAGGTTACTGTCCATCTCCTGTGTATAGTTATAGCAGCACAATACAACTGGAAGGTTGCCTCAGTGGCTCTTGGTGCTACTTCCTCCAGTGACCACTTTTATTAACAAAGAAAACCCAGGGGGACATAAAATAATTACATACTCTTGAATGAATAGTTGGGGAACTACAAGGAATACCTATATGTGTCTGCTCCATCCCTGGAAACATTCATGGCTTCATTGGATGGGGATTTGAGCAGCCTGGTCTAGTGGAAGGTGGCCCTGCCTGTGGCAGAGGGTTGGAACTCGATGATCTTTAAGGTCCCTTCCAACCCAAACTATTATATGATTACATTATATATATACTTTGTGTTCTTCCCTTATCCTAGCAGCTTAGCATTCTCTTCAGTGACTCTTACAAGCTACGTGATAATAAAACCGTTGTAAGTTGTATTCTCAAGCCAACGCTTCAGAGTGCTTTGCCCCATCTTCGTGTAGTATCAAAAAAGTCTGTTCCAGATTATGCAGTGCTCCAAATTGGCCAGCCTCATGAAACCAGGCTGTTCATCTAGGTGAAAAGTACTGTTTTCAGGTAAATTTTCACTTGGTCCCCAGAAACTAAAATAACCAAAATCACTGGACTTGTATTTTTTAAGCAAATCTACATCAGAGCAATTCTTTTCTAGAGTAAGTCTTCCAAAGTAAATAGTTGCTACTAAGCAGAGAACTTGGCTCACAGGTTCCTGATTGATAGAGATTAGGTATCCGACGCTTGCCAATAGTCAAACATGCTGGCTCTATTTAACAAACTAATACACTATTTCCAGAAGTGTATTTAAATCTAGAGCCCTGCAAAATAGTATTCAGTCTGTACAGATAAAATAACTATGCAACTGCTGCAAGCAAGGAATTAATTTGTATGACTGAAGTAATATTGACAGTAGGTTGCATACCTTTAGTGGAGGCATAACCTGGCCTGTTTTAAAAGCCTTCATGAATTTCTGTAGGCTAAGTTCAACAAATTAACAATATTAATCGTTGTTTTGCTTCTGAGCCACCAGGAGGCTCTATTAATCCAGCTCTTTGATCTGGCAACATTTTTGAACTACAGTTCCAGAAGAAACTACAGATTCTTTATCTGTCAAGTGTTTGTGTGCCTGGAGTAGAAACTGGGTTTAAACCATGATACTTACTTTAAGAATTAAATAGTTGGAACTTTTGCTTTAATAGGAAGTGTATTTTTTCAAATTTAATTAGTGGCCAATATGATCCATTTTAAAATGTATCAGTTGTTATAGGTCTCAAACATAGCAATCAAAGTCCCAAACTACCTTTGACTGAGTCTGAGTCACATTCTTAGTGAACACAGCATGCAGTATGTCATTTCTGGCTAGAGATATTAAATGTTATCAGTTATGTTAATTAAAAGCAGGGCTTATATGAAGGAAACCCAAACAGACTGTCACCACTTACCACTGTTCTCTTTACTGCCAGTACCAGCTCAGGATCTGATTTTCAATTTGCTTAGGACACTGCAAAGTCAGTAGGAAGCTTTCCACTCCAGGATATTAGACTCAGCATTAAGTCAAGCCATGAGACAATCTCTTTCTTTGAATGATCACGAAGGTGAATATAGGAGGATTATCAGCTTTCAAGGTCTGCAATATTTGTTTCATATTAAATACATACATTTGGTCATGATCTGCAAAAATTCTTTTGCTCATAATGAAGAAAACACAGACTTTGAGTAGTTCTGCCCCAGGTTCCATGTACAGTGCCTTGCCCTGGATGAAGATCTGGCTTAGGTCTGTTTATGAGTAAAACTTCCTCTGAAAATGTGTATAATCATCATTTAATGATAGAAAAGAGATACAGTTATATAGGTTTTCCACTTCCAGATGCACAGGGACCTTGATTTAAGCATCACTGATGTTCATGACAAAATTAGACAGGGTATTTTTCATTGACTGTGGTGATCTTTGGATTGAATTCTGTGACTGTTACTTCCTGCACAGCACAGAAACTGATAAACATTAAAAAAAGGTGGCTTTCATTTCTTTTGGCTTCTCTACGGTGGATGCACTTTTGCACTTCATATGTTCTTACTGTGCTCATATTTAGCGCTCAAATATTAATACAGAACAAACTGCTACATTTGATCCCATTTGAATGGATGGGAGTTTTCTTTGGTAGTAGATTTTTTGGCCCAGTTAGGCCCAGTGCATAGACAGTAATAGATCATGGTGTATCTGCAGATTCAAATGGTGAATTCATACCTTCTAATGAATAGGGGATTGTTTGAGTATTTCCTCCCTGTAATTAATTTATAGAAATTAATTTACTCATTTAAAGGTTTTTGTATATTTAAACAGTATGTTTTGCTTTTTTCATCAAGGGTGGACCTGGAGCAGCAGGTGCTAAGGGTGAAAGTGGTGAACCAGGTCCCCAGGTACAATAATATTAGCTGTTAAGTTTGAGCATGTATCGTTTTAAGAAAATGTATTCATATCACTTAGAAGAAATCAGTCAATGATTTCTTTCCACATACTACTGAAGAAAAATGGCTTTTATAGTGCTACCCTAATAGAACATAATAGCTTGGTTGTTTATTTTGAAATATGAAAATAACAATCTTTAAAACAAAGAGCAATTATCACATGTAGAGTGTCATCACTTGAAAACATGTTTTAATATTGTCATTTCAGGCTCTTTTCTCTGTTAAATAATCATGTCAGTCTGCAATTGTATGACCTTGGGCTCTGATCTTATCAGATCTCATAAGGTGAGAGAGGTTGAACTTAGTTGGGAATTAAACAGGATATTTTCAAGAAAGACATGACATGGCTAGAATAAGTCTTTAAGAATCAGTGCATGCTTTTCTTCTTAGCTTACTGCTGTATCAGCTCCTGTGGAGTGATGCTATGGAGCACTGAAACACATTGAAATCTTTCAGATTAAACCTAGAAGTAATAGGAAGTTCTTACAGAAATCATGATAGGAGTGTCTGGAACGATGATTGTGACAGGTCATAAGTGGTATTGTGGTTTTGTGACATTATTGAGTGCCCTTCTTAAAACTCCACATGCATATTTGCAGAAGAAAACCAAAGCAATTAAACAAAGAAGTACTCTGAACACCTGGTCAGTCTTCCAGTTTGCTGTCTTACATTGTTAGCAGTTTTTCTCTTCCTACTTGGCAATTTCGGATGTCTAGGCCTTACCATTGCGATTTTCACCTGAAAGAGACAAATTTACATGGGGGATGAGAAAGCTTCCACGGAAAAATACACCTACGCAGTCATCAGTGACGGTTACATGTGTTTGAAAAATGGAGTTGTTCTCAGTCTGGAGTAATATGGTCTTCCTCTAGTTAAGACTGTGCTGTGTAAAGCTAAGACAGCATGTGAGCTGTTTATCACAACAACTTATGTTTGTGTATGAGTTATAGATCTGAAATAAGCACTCTTTAGCTTTCATCAAACAATTATAATATGACTAAAATAATTTTGGCATGAGAGGAAAAAAGGTTCTCAAACCACGGGACTGATATCTTCAAAGCAATGGAAAAAGGTTGAAGAAGCTTTTATGTTGAAAGGACCAATTACACTGTGTTTAGTGCCATCTCATGAAAGTTGGTGTTAAAATTGGTAGTGCTAAGGACAGTTTGGATGGCTGTGTTCTTTTTAAACTCATGGGAATTTAGAAACAAGAGTGCATCTTCTGGGAAAAAAATGCAGTTTCTGTATAAAAATAATCTTACCTTGTTCTTGAGGGGAGATGTTTAACTAGCTTGCTTGACTGGCTTTTTGCTGACATGAATGTGATTCTAAGAATTATACTCTTTACATTCAGGGCCCTCGTGGTGTTCAAGGTGCCCCTGGTCCAAGTGGAAAAGCTGGCAAAAGGGTAGGTAGTGTATGGATCCATCCTACACTGGGTACATAGTTTCTATTTAGATATCTGCTGTTTCCACTCCGTTTTCTAATGTTCATCCCTTTTGGTTTTTGCAGGGACGTCCTGGAGCTGATGGTGCCAGAGGAATGCCAGGAGAACCTGGTGCAAAGGTAAATAATAGTGAGACCTTAGGCTTTATTTTAGTCTCAGAATGGCCTAGACAGATTTTATGTAAGTACCACAGTTTCTTCCAGGCTACCACAAAATTCTTCTCTCAAGTGAAAATACTGAGGTTTCAGATAGCTGGGTTCGATGTGAGTTGAGAATCAATCATCCATTTTAAATATGGTAATTAATGGTAATGGTAAGTGGTCTGACCTTGAAATAATTTGGTTCTGGGGCATGATTCATGTCCCTCAGAGTAAGTTTCTTGTTACAGAGTATCAGCAATAGTAAAGTCAGTTTTTCAGCTGCAAATTACAGCTAGAACCAAGCTTTCATTTCAGTGTGGACTGCTTTTTTATAAATAGCATAATTACAGTACAGTGAAAAAATTGGCGTGGCATCGTCTCTTGATGTATTGCATAAAAGCAGATTTCATGAGTTTGATCTGTGTGCTTCTTTCCATGTGTTTCATTCAATATCAAACATTTAAATATAACCAAGAGTAGAGACTAACTTTTAGAGAGAAGGCACAATTTATTCAGAGTAATACGGAATGCAGTAGTCATTTACTAAAGCTGTGATTTCTTCTTTTCTAGGGTGACAGAGGATTTGATGGTCTTCCTGGCCTCCCTGGTGACAAGGGTAACAGGGTAAGAAAAGCATGTATATATATATTGTCATACAACAACAAAGTGATACTTTCACAGAAATAATGCACTGCTCATTAAAAATAACACTAAGGACTATGGGGAAACCGAAAACACAGTTTTCACACTACAGAATACTAGCTGTATTGTCACATTCCTTCTGAAACATTTTAGTACTATCAATCGACAGCAATTCATATATATTAATGATTTAAATATATTTTCAGAATTCAGATCACATCAACTAGTTTTTGCTCTAATTTTTATTACTTTAGGGGTTTGCTTGTTGGATTTATAGTGATTGTTAAGGGAAATAGTAATAGGAAAAGGAAATGAGCATGAAGTTTCTGTATCGGGAGCATGACAAATTTTAACCTGCTGAGACGCTTGCTCAACAAATGCATTTGTATATTTGAATTACAAACTGGATTGTTCAGTGTGGCTTTTGCCAGTAACTGCAGCTCAAAGAAAGATAAGTGTCAGGTCAGACAGGAAAATTTGAAGTAATACTTAAATAATGTACTTGCTCCTCATGTCATACCAATCTGTAGAATGAGACTGCATCTTTCCCTACAAGGTATAGAAATGATCAGAGCAGGAAATTCTACTTTAAATTATACCCCTAAGTTAGATGCTAGTAACAACAAGCTCTTCTGAATGTAAATCCCTTACTATTGTCCTGGTAAGTGCAGTGAACCATAAAGAAGCAGTGAGTGGGAATGTCAACAGAACCATTCTCATACATTCTAAACCTCCATGACTAAGGAATTACTACAGCTCTCACCCTTCAATGAGTTAGCACAATTGCCGCCCTTCCCAGAAAATCTCTGTGTTGTCTACTGGCCCATAATGGAGTTCTTTCTAATAGCATCTAAAGATACTTTTATGAATTCTGTTTGCAATTTGAAAAGAACTTCCAGTGTCATACAGGAATATGTCTTGGTCCTCTTTAGTCATCCCCTTTCACTTAAAGAGAGTAAAGCAACTAGCTCATCATAGAACGGAAATCCAGCTTAATCATCAGGTGACCAGCAGAGGGAGATAGACGTTAAGCTGTTGCCATTACTTCACTCCTTTGAAAGCTGAGCAAAAATTGGGTCAATCAGGGAATGTGTGGAGCTTTCCAACCTGAACTACCAGAATTGTCTCTCTGTGGGACCAGTCATGAAGAAACAACTGTGTTGTTTGATTGGTTTTTTGGTTTTGGTTGGTTGGTTTGGGGTTTTTTTTATTTGTTTGGGTTTTTTTTTGGCAAATAGTCTATTTTGTATTTCCTAAACAAACTAAAGCAGGAGAATAAGTTTGGGTTGAAATTTGAAAAACAGTATTTCTTTCAGCCCATTATTTAAAATCACTGCATTCTCATGATTTTGTGGAAATCTTCTGTAAAAGTACAAAGTATGATCTTTCTAAAAGCAGCTAAATTCAAAGCCAGATCAGGTCACTGTAGGTCTTTGCACTCATATATACTGACAGCATATAATGCAAGTGTTTATTTCTCCATTTCTCTCTGGCATGCCATAAAGAGCACAGAAGACAAGAGAAGCAAATTTTCTGTTGTAGTTAGGTTTCAGCTGTAAGAGAATTGATGTTGAAAACACGTAACTTGTGTGGAAGTTTTAGGACTACTTTTAGAATTATTCCTGTTTGAAATACGAGTTGCAAACTGGATGTCTCTCTGAAGTTAAGCTTTTGTCAAACACAACTTTTCAGACAGGAGATCCTGGATTAAATTCCAATGTAGGGAAGATCAGACCACATGGTGTAATATTCTTTTTAATGTCATTATTCATGTCTCTGAATTCTATTATTTAGATATACCAGATGTATAACCCTTCTCCAGTAAAAAAGCAAGACACTGTATGTTAGAAGAAAAGGTCTAAGTAAAACAAAATTCTGGCTTTAACAGAATATTTGAAGGGAAGTATTAGAGAACTGAAGGCTGAGAATTCTGATAATGACAGGAAGTGTGGTTCTTAGTGCATGAGAAAACCAGGGCACTGAATGTAAACTCCTAATCTTACTGCCAGGTGATTGCAAGACTAGAAAGATAGCACTTGAGGGGGATAAACTATTTCAATATTTGAAAGCTTAAGTCAGTCTTCACCTGAACATTAATTGAAAGGCAGGGCACAGACCATGCGTCTCTTGTCACCTTTCAGGAGTGTCATTTAGCATGTAGGAAACCACATGCTCTACTGGCAGATCCAAAACTTAGCAAAATACAGAAAATGCTGTATTGGTTCATCTTATGGCTATTAAAGTGCAGTTCACGGAATTTCATTTCCTCTCCGATGCCAGCTCCAACTTACAGAGGACAGAAGGACAGTTGAATAAAGTCCTAGCATCCCTAATGTTAACTAGCTTTGCGGTAAGAGAGCAAGTTACTTAAAATCCCCAGAAAAATCTGACAGAGTAAAGAATGGATCTACTAAAGAGCAACTTCATATATTTCTGCTAGCATCCATGCAGTGGTCAGGCTCCTTGGAGACACTGATAAAATTAAGGAAAACAGCCTGAATACTTGGTTGTTGTCCAATGCCAGAAGGAAGTCATAATCTAAAAACCCGCTGCCCAGAAAGAGGTCAGGCAGTGGTGGTTGAGCTATGTAGCACACTAGTTCTCTTTAGAAATGGGGAAAGAAAAACAAATCCTTAAAGTATGGTCCAGAATCTACTGCAACTCTGCATATATAGAGTTGAAAAGCCCCAGCCTCTGAGGTGAAGTGTGGAAACCTGGCTGCTTTCCACAGTCCCAAGGCTCTCGATGACTGGTGCAAGGGTGCATGGTTCTGAAACTTCACTGTGTATATTCCAGGGCCCAGCAACTGGTTTATTAACTTCTGACCCATGCATACGTGCCTTATTTTATTGGCAGTAATACATTGTGTAGCGGGAGGGGAAGGTGCCAATGAGACAAAGGAAAATATGGGTAACACTGCCTTTTGTAGCAGTGGCTTGTTTATGTTTTGGGGCCAAGAATAGTTACAGAGTGAAATTTTACAAACACAAATAATTCATTGTATCAGTGACGTTTATTTTTATGCTGAAGTAATAAAAGACTGAATCCTGTAACCTATTAGAGGTTTGTGTCATTGTGTCGATGTGTTTTGACACATCAGACTTCAGCTAACACATTAGTTTTCATTTCCCTCCCGATCCACTATTGTTTCCAGCAACAGATGTGTTATTTTTATAACTTTCATTATTCTACAGGGAGACCGTGGCCCACAGGGACCTCCTGGCTTACCTGGTGAAGATGGATTGAGAGTAAGTTGCTATTTACACAGTCAGATCTAGAGTGAATTCTCATGAGGTGGGAATATGGTTATTTTTTTCCCTAAAACTTACATTCCTTTTGTACAAAACCAGGGAGAAGATGGGGAAGTAGGACCAAGAGGTCTCCCAGGTGAAGCTGTAAGCAATGCTTTCTTATTTTTCTGTTTCTGTTACAAACAAAAGTCACTATCAGTTGTGGGTTTTTTTTTTTTTCCTTTCCATTGAACCGTTCTGAATTCTAGGTATAAAAATTACTGCCTGTGTGTGCATATAGAGAATACTGATAACGGCTTCAAAGCAAACAAATGAACAATGTTGTTAGGGGTGAAACATTATGTACAAGATTAGAATTAGGACAGAGATATATCCAGCCAAGCATACCTAAATTCCAGAATCACAAAAGCTATTTCTTATCCTGCTGTGTAAAATCAGTCACTGCAGTCCTTTGATGCATGAGAATATAACCAAGCCCCTGTTGCTTTGAAAATGTTTTCTAAACATCTCTTTATTAGAAAATAAGGCCTGGCTTCTCCTCTTTTTTCACACTACTGTAAAAGGTGGCCTTGGCAGGGCTGGGATAAGGGTTGGGCTGGGTGAGCTTAAAGGTCTTTTCCAACCTGGTTGATTCCATGATTAAAGAGAATCTGTTACTGGTGATTTTTTTCCTTTCTTCCTTTCTCTCTTTCTTTGTTTCTCAACTCTCATGCTGCCTTCCCCTCATCCTTCCTATAGAATTAACTAGGCTGGAAAAGACCTCTAAGATCATCAAGCTCAAATATGACATTCCTGTGACATTCCTTGCCCAGTCCTGCTCCTGGGCATCTCTGTTCAGAAAGAGTCATGGGGGTGTCAATAAGTGTTTCGTCTCTTACAGGGCCCACGGGGATTGCTGGGCCCCAGAGGTACCCCTGGTCCCCCTGGACAACCGGTACGTACGAACGGCTTCGTATTTGAAATTCCCATGAGGAAAGTGGAAGTCCACCAAAAGTCGCTCATGCTTATATTGTGTGTTGTAGGGCATTGCGGGTATTGATGGACCTTCTGGCCCAAAAGGAAACATGGTGAGTAAGTAAGCTGGGAACTAAAAAAGGTGTGGGTTCTAAGAATCCTTTCCATATTCTCTTGCGCCTGCCACTATGCCATTTCTTCCACTTCATTAAGCTTTTTTGTCAGAATATTGAGGTTCATTATGATTTTACATAGCAAAGAGGAGCCATCTATTACTCAGTCTTCAACCAAAAGCCCTAACCGTGCTTTCTGTCAAGCTCCTTTAGCACCATGGACTCCAGTGCTTAGGTCCTACATATGTCTGGTACTCTCTGTTAAAAAAAAAACCAAACATAATGTTAATTAGCATTAACAACAACAACAAAAAAGTCAGTCTGGATAGAAAATTGGTGGTAGACTTTAAAGAGGGAGGAACAATGATGAGTCTATTCCTTGTAGCACTGACAATTAAGATCTGTAGTGCAGAAATGCAAACCTAATGCCCTGGTATTTTTTTGCATGGTAGGGTCCTCAAGGGGAACCAGGACCTCCTGGTCAGCAAGGAATTCCAGGCCCACAGGTAAGTGTAAAATAACTCTCCAGATGTATGATGTAACATGCAGCAAATGATTAATAAATGTGAATTACTAAAAGGTTAGCATTTAATGTGCAAAACTGATAAAGCTTCAATGATTTTATAAATAACACCGCAAATGTACTCAGGGCAGTGGGAGCAGAGTTTTTAAGTAAAGCTTTCAGAGGGATTTTTCATTCAGGAGAAAAATGACTCATTCAGTGTTCCTGGAATGCAGCAGGAACGGCCACACCTGGAGGAGGACTCTGAATAGGATCTTGTTGCAGACCAGAATAGTGGCTTGTGCAAAAGGCTCACACAAACCTCCTGATCTAACTTGTAAGGGGGGGGGGGGG
>NDXB01004920.1:23689-110763 GCA_002631895.1 Agapornis roseicollis | reverse complement strand
TGGGAGGGGGGGGGGGGGGGGAAGCCACTTGTATTTGGCAGTATGTTTAAACAGAATAAAGAGGGACCTTCAGTAGGGTGAATGTACGTATATTGTTCTCCCTGGTTTCTCACACTGGTTTCTTTTTAACAGGGGCTTCCTGGTCCTCAAGGTCCTATTGGACCTCCTGGTGAAAAAGTAAGTTACAGCATTATTCTGGTATTTCACAGTCAGTTCTATGCAGCAGCCTTGCTTGTGTGTTTAAGAGCTTTGCTAAGTTTCACAGAATAGTAAGCTAAGATCTAAAAATTAGCAGTTACTCCTGAAATCATTAAGTAAATGAATAGCTAAAGGAGGCCTGGCTGTCCTCTCATATAAACACTTTCACAAGCAGCATTTCCTGCCTTTAATTTCAGTTAATTCTCTGTTATTAGCTTCATAATCCCATCTACAGTATTGAACAGCATGTACTTGTATGTTGATTAGTTTCACAGCAAGCTGTGACAATGATTTTTATTGATCTCTTTTTATAACAAAGTTGTACCCACCCAGATTCTCTGTTCTCAAGCACTATGTTTTGACATGACCTTGCACTGTAATTGACATACTGTAGCATGCCACTTTGTGTTCTTTTTCCTGATCTCTCTGTTTGTACGTGTTCTTGTGGTGTGAAACATGTCTTCTATTAATTTCAGAAATGTCAGGTTTGAATTTTGCACTGATTTTACCTTTCTCCCCCTTTTGCTGAATTCTTGCTCTGTTGATTCTTCTTTGATTTTGCTTCTCATCACTGTTTGATAGTTTAGAGGAAATTGAAGGAGATTTTAGGAATCTATATACATGCATTTTACCTGCCTGTGTGCCACAGGAGTATTATTCTAACAAAATGGGCAAGGTCCACAATATATGCATTCAACAGACTTTCACAAACGTACCATCCCTTTCAACTATGAGTGCTGGAGTTCTGTAACCTGTATGCTTTACTTCTTCATCTTGTTGGTATCTTTCATATGGTGGATCCTTTCATTCCTGAAATTCTAAATAATAGTTAACTTTGTACACTGGAGAATTCTTCCCCACCTTGTGTTGCGTGTTTCCACGTTCATAGGTAATTCCTGAAGCCTGTTCTCAGGAATATGGGTGATTTGTATTGGCTAAAGAGTGTAAGAATTTGCCTTGTGCTTATATATTCTATGATAGTATCTTTCTGGATTTAGTTTTGTCATAGTTTTCGTTTATCTGTGACATCTATATGAAGATACTTAGGTATAAATATATGTTATATTCTTGGCTCTTTAGAGTTAAATGTATTGGATCTGGGGTGTTTTTTTTCATCTCCCTAATTTGTTGCTTTAAAAAAAACCCAACGTGTTGGTATTATTGTTCTCCAGAGCTGTAGTGGGTTTGCCAGTCGTTTTAAAATGCTAAAAACATCTATGGTAGTTTGCTGGCTTAGGGCATGCCAGTCCTCAGCGGGGATGACACTCCATTATCCTTGTAAATGATAGAATGTTCACTGTTGTTCTTAAGATGTGTCTCTGTTATTGCATTTAGGGACCTCAAGGCAAGCCTGGCCTTCCTGGCCTTCCAGGTTCTGATGGGCCTCCTGTAAGTACCCAGTATTTCTGGATACCTATGTTGCAAAACGAAATTGGAGCACTGGTAGTTCTAGTTGGCAACCGCATTATAAAATCCATCTAAAACTCTCCTAGAACTTGTTGGAGCAGTTAAAAATCGAAGAATGACATCTTTAAAGCAGCTGCTAAAAATGGCTGTGGCCTTTTAAAATGTGCTTCCTGATGATGAAATGCATCTGAAACATCTGCAGGAATATGTCCCTTTGTCTCTAACAGACAAAGAGGTAGACATAGCTTCACTGTAGTCCTACTATGTCAGTATGGCAAAGCAAATCATCTATAAAAATACTCAGCATTTGTTCTCTGAGGAAACACAGAATATACTAGATCTTTCTCTGCTTCCTGACCTAAGGTGCATATTACATGTTTGGGTTGCTTCTTTCATTGTGTGCACCAAGACAAACAGTATTTAGAATCTTGTGATCATTAAGGAATTCAGCTTAGCTCAGAGGATGCATTGGCTCACATGAACAGAGTATAACCACCTGAAGCAGTATCATTGTTCATAATGACATTGATATACACTAGTTGTATCAAAACCATCATCTTTTTGTACCACCAAGAGACATCAGGCAGTCAGTGTGACTTCTCAGATCATGTCTCTCTTCCCCTTGCCGTTTTCCCTCACAATATTTCTTTTTAAGTTAAATCCGTGTTTCTTAAATGGGACTTTCAGCAGGACAAGAAAACCAGAACTGACTGCATGCATAAGGGCTACTTGGAAATACAAGCACCATAACTGTGAATGTCCCCTCCGTCCTTTTCCTTTCGCTGAGCTTTTACTGCTGAGTATGACATCGTATGGTATGGTGTGGTGTGGTATATCCCTTCGGTCAGCTAGAGTCAGTTCTTCCAGCTATGTCCCCTCTCAGCCTCTTGCTCACCCTCAGCTTGCTGTCTGAGGGGTTAGAATGGCACAAGAAAACCACACTGTACAAGCACTTGAGCTATAGCCGAAACACTGTGATGTTATCTAGACAGTTTGAGTCACAAATCCAAAACACAGCATCAAATTGGCTGCTATGAAAAAAACTACCTCAGTGAGTACACCTACCCAAAATTACCTCCCTGATGCGCAGACAGGTTTGTTCAGAGGAAGGGCTGTAGAGGCAGGTTGAACTTCAGTCCATTTTGATTGATATGACCTACTTACAAACATGGAACTATGCTAGTGATTGAAGGCAATAAACAGTACCTTCCTGACTGCAGTGAGCTTTGTAGCTGCTTCCATGGTATGTGTGTTAAGACCTGATGGAAGATCCAGAGCATTGTTTTCAGGAGATGAGGAGAACTAGCTGTTTCATTTCACTTCTGTATGAGGAAATGCCCTTCTATTTTGAAGGTGAGACATTGTTTAAAGTGGTATATTATACTGGAATTAATAGAAATGTAAAAGGATACAAGTCCAGTCTTTATTAGCAGCATTTTTAAAGTAATTTCGTGTTATAGAGCCCTCTAACTGGATTGAGATTTTAGTTTTGTGCTCAAGAATGCATATTCTAGAAGGTCAGGATTAAAAAACTGACATATGTAGTTTTAAACAACAAATAACAAATCTTTAGTATTAGTAAGACAAACTCCTTAAAGGAAAGATAGCCATCACTGGTAAGCAGCTATCAAATGCTTTTTATTTTAATAATTCTTTTAATAAAGAACATAGCTTAAACTGTTTTCCAAGGCCAGAAAGTTGAATGTAAGCACCAGGGGTTTGTCATATAAGATTAACAGCCACGTCAAAATCATATCATATTTGACACACTGAAAACATTTTGCAATGTCAGTGACACTGAAACATGAACAGTTTTAGTAGCTGGCTACATGTTACATGGGAACACATGCTTGCCAAAAGTGAAGATTTACTATGCTTCTCTAGTAAGAGTGATGAACATAAATTCCTGACTGATTCTCATAAACTTCTGTTAACCTTTAGTTTCATTAAATTACATTTAAATTTTGCAGCATTTTGATATAATTTCTTCATGAAAGGAAAACAGTGGATCAGTTAATATTTTGAGTGCTGCAGTATTAACGTCAGTGATGCAGAACATAGGCTAACACAGAAACATACTTTGTTTGAAAAGTAAGTCACACTTTAGAACAAAGACATAGAACATTAGGGCTAGATCAGCCTTCTGTTGGCTTCTGCAGCAAATTCCATAATGTTTTAAATAATTTTAGGAATGTGTAATATTGATCACCCTGCTTGTTTCAGAATCAAAATCTGGCAATGTCTTGCATTATAAACTCTTACTGCTGAAACATTAACTAAACAAAAGGGGTGATCAGGATAGTCCTGAAAGCATTATCATAACTATCGTTCAGTTTCTTCTTTATTATGTAAATTAAATCAGGTTTTTTAAAATTAAATTTAGTTTAATTTTAATTATTTTTAATTAAATCTAATAGTTTTTGAAATTAACTTTTTAAATTAAATTTAAGTTCTTTTAAGAACATCTTTTCACAGCATTTTGTGCTTGTGTGTGTTCTAATACAGAAAAAAGGGTGATGAGTGACCTGAAATTCAAGTGTTTAAATAATCGTGGTTTTATAATAAAATGTCACTACCAAAAAATGAGTATTTCCCAAATCAGATACGTATCTTTTAAATCAGGGTCATCCTGGCAAAGAAGGTCAGTCTGGAGATAAAGGTGCATTGGTGAGTTTTGAAACTTTTCCATTTATTTCCATTTATTTCCATAGCTTTCAAGAAAACCTTTGACAGTTTTTCAGCTTTATGACGCATTGTTGCTCCAAGAACTGCTTAGGAAGCTACTAGAAAACTCATGACACATTTAAAGCATCTGTACACGGACAAAAATGTTTATTATATTCTAAGTAATATAGAAATTCTAAATATTATAGAGATCAAACTTTGAAAGTAAAGCTGATTGTGGAGTTGACAGAATGACAATCAATGAAAATTGCAAACATTTCATGTAAATAACTTGCAAATAGTTTCAGTTTACAATTCCACTGTATAGACTACCGACAAGGGCTCTTCCAAAACCTTGTACAAACTCATGCATGTTCATTGTATTTTTGAGGTCACCTTCAAGTCAGTTCCAGTGAAGTTATTTCTTTATGGAGCACTGAACATCTTGGAGCTCTTTAAATCCTTCTGCTTCCTCAGTATTGATCTTTGTTTATCCAGAATCGCACCCTTTATAGCAGCTGAAATCAGTTTCAGTTGCAGTACTGATTTCAGTGGCAATACTGAAATACAGTCTGAATAAATGGCATGAATGAACGAACAGCTCAGAAAGTACAATTCCACTGAAACTAGCATATTAGTATTTCTGTCCAAAATGTTCTCTCTTGAAGGCTTGTAGATTTTATCGTGATTCCTTGAGAAAATAAAGTTTACACAGAGCATTTATGTTTTGGAAGTACAGGTGTGTGTGACCATTTTGTCAGTTGTTCCTTATTTCTTTTGAATTTACTGATCAATTTCAGCCAAATTTGATGGAAAATTTTATTTCTCAGAGATGTTAGCAGTCTAGAGGTGTTGTGAGAAGACAGTTGAAAAGGCCCCATTTTATTATCTGCCCATTTCAGACATTGGAGAATCATCAACGAAGCATCCTTAGACCACAGATTGGTTTTGTTTGCTTGTTACTCTTCCCACTGACCATTATTTCAAATAATTTATATTGTGGATAGATTTTTCTGAAATACACAAGTAGAACCAAGTTCATAATTCCTCTTAATCATTTTTCAGTGATATTGAACTTGACTTTTGATATGTGATACGACTTAGTGGCAGGCAGCCAAGTGTTATTTTGATGTCTCACTCACAACTGCTGCATTATAGTGAAAGAACAAAGATAGACTTGGAATAGAGCTGCTTGCTAACCAAGTACTGTACAAACAAAGGTTCTTTACTCCAATGTATTTTAGGGGCCTCCAGGTCCTCAGGGTCCAATTGGCTATCCAGGTCCTCGTGGTGTAAAGGTAAGATTTAATTACTGGATTCCTCCCTCTACATTTTTTGTTTATGTGCATGCGGGTAATTCATTGTATTCTTTCTTTAGGGAGCTGATGGTGTCCGTGGTCTCAAGGGATCCAAAGGCGAAAAGGTAAATCTGACTACTTTTAATTCCTTTCACTTTTTTCACTGTGTTGTTTTCTGTCTCCTTCACCGCAGTGTGTTTTCTCTCGTAGCAGTGAGTTTATTTTTGCCTTACCCTAGGAACATACCAACCCCGATTCATAAGTCAGTGACTTCCATGGTTATTTACACTGGTACAAAGTGAATATAAAACCTTCAGTTATTAGAATGGTTTAGGATTCTCTTTGCTCCAGTTTAAGTAACTTCTCTCTAAGGTGCTCTCAGGCTAGAGAATTGGGCATCCCCTCTCTTGTTAATACTGTAGTGGGTACTAAGAAACTTGTGCCTCAGAGAGGTTTGTGGTGACAGTAGTGTTATTTTACCTGTTTTGAAAAAGCGGTAGGCTAGATTTTGTATTTTTTTTAATGTGCATCTTCCAATGGCTTTCTAGGTTACAGGTGGTTTTGTTTCAGAGCTTTGGCTTTGCCAGAATGCTGGACAGCCCCAGCCAGAGCATGTATATGAACATGAAAAAAGCTTTTACACCCTCCCGGTACCATTAATTCTGTATGTAGAGCTCTTACCAGAGCAAACACCAACTACGGCAATCTCTACTGACTTCTGATGGTCCACAGTGGCCAAAGATACCGCCAGAATTGTTTAAATTGCCACTTTCCTCAGCGCTCAGAACGAAACAGATAGCAAACACCATTACTCATGCTTCCTGACTGCACAGGCAAATTCAGCGTTGTGGCTCCGATGGCTATTGTGCAGGTATTTATAGCTATTTCTAAAGCAGGAGATTCAGTCTTCTTGAAAAGTCTTGATTTCAGCACTAGAGATCTGTCTTTCATGCTCAGATGCCAAGAGCTGCTGGCTTTCCTAAACCACAGTCTGTCTAGTCTGCAGACTTACTTTAGAGTTGCTCATTAAATCTAGGATAAAAAAGAGTGTGTTTAATACCTGTGGAGACAGGACAGCTCAAAAAGCCCCAGCTTTTTCTTGTTCCTTATTAAACTATTAATACCCATCTAGGACTCGCATATAAATAAGCTTGATATGTGTGTGTGTATGTGTATGTGTATCAGTGAATACTGATTAGCGTAATCTTCACATTATTTCTGTATTGATCTCACAGTTGCAATAAGAGACTGAATTCTAGTGAATACTTCAAACGGTCGCACAAAGACATTACACAGGTGGTCCACACAGTATTACACAAGACTTTTTTACTGACATTATTCAGATGCCATTACATGAGGGAAATCACTGTAAGAGACAGAAATAAATACACCAGTTGTTTAGGAAAGCCTCTGTAGATCTGGAATGGTCTGAGGGATATCGAAAGAGGTGTCTGTCTTTGTAGTAAATCTGACTAGGACTCTAGCTATTTTATTTTATGTTAGCAGCAGAAGAGGAAATAGAGGGTTCAGCTCTCTCCTCCCACATAGAATAAAATTATCCTCTTGTAGATCTCAGTAGCTGGAACCTCACTGTGAAAGCTGAAGAAGAGTCTCAGTTCATTTGGCAGCTATTTGGACAACAGCTGGTGTGCGATCAGTCATTGCTGATGTTATTCAGTGTTCTCATTCAGTTATTATTGACCATGGACATAACTGAACAACTTATACAACTAAAGCTTTTTATTTTCCCATGTATTCTCCACTCTTTTTCACCTCTTTCTAAACTTTAAGAAAGCCCACCCTAAACTTTCAATTTATGCAGTAAGATGGCTGTATAAACATTAGTTTTACTATTTAGAAAGCATGGGAAACCTGCTTTTAGAAGGCTTTTTAGTATATTTTTTCAATGAATCACAATGGGTTACCTCTTAGGTTTTTTGTCTCTTCACCAATTTTGAGCTGTTTACTACAAACCTATTTCTGTCACCCTTTCTAGGGTTATTTGTTGCATGCACTATGACTGCTTCTGAACAAAATCAAAATGGCTTTAGACTTGCAATCTGGCTCAGTTGCTGACTGGGGGGAAGATAAAGCTTTTGTAAGCACAGGAATGCAAAATGCAAACTTCTTTTTCAAAGTGAGGATGAAACAGAAAGCCCATCTTGTAGTTTTTTGTTTACTTTTTGGTTTTGTTTTGTTTTTTTTTCAGTAATGTGGAGCACAGTAGCACTCTTTCCTGGCTTTATTGACAGTCCAGATGTTACTCAGCTACTAAATCAGTATTGCTTCAGCATATTAAAAAATACTGAACATTTTACTATGTGCTTTTCATCACAAAGACATTTGCTCCCAGGACATAAGAAAGCATCCAATAAAAACACAGTCAATAATCTTTGTTGTCTGAATATTAGAACAGTAGCTGTATGATGACCTCATACAACTACATACAGTCTAAGAAAGAGCAAACCCTAACGTGTTCAGTTATACTACATCAAGTCTTGAACAACTCCACTGAGGAACTCTGGAGATTTATGTTTGTATCTAAACTAACTTCTAATGGCATAAATGAAAGTTGTCAGAGTACTGTCTGCTTCACCTTCAGCATGGAGGCCTATTAAAATGCTTAGAGTAAATTCTCTGTCAGGATTTATGAGGTAGCAAATAAGTACTTCCCACTAGGAGCAACACCAGTGTGCGCCTATTTTGCCACTGTATAGAGATCTTAGTAGCCATTAGTTTTTCTACTTCCCTTCAATCACGCCATCCAATGAAAGTAGGCAGGGCTGAGTATTGCCAGCAGTTGAACTGCTATACAGAGATGACTACTTCTTCTTTTAGGTTATAAACACTAATACTTGTCTTTTTTTTTTTTTTTATTAAGGTGTGATAACCAGCCTTTTTATTTATTCCTTTTCATTTTTCTATCAAGACACTAGTTTAAAAGAAAAATTAATTCAAAAGGAGATACTACTATAAAGAAAAAAAACACTGAATTTGCCACCAATTGTTTTTTAGTTAATTGAATGGATGACCTTATTTAAAAGAGTGATTATCGAAAAAAAGCTTAGGAGTTCAGAAAGAGCTTTGCACGATAACTCATAATGAAACAGGAGAACTGTATTGTCTGTATCTTTAAGCAGATTTTAAACAGTTTTAAACAGTTGTTATTAGAAACTTTTGAATAAAAACTAATTCTGTGTAATGCACTGATATACTTCCTCTGAAATAGTAATAGCCATATTGGATTTTCTGGTGTTTGACCATCTCACTACAGAATATATTTACTAAGTATATTCTGTAGTGAATGTATTTTCTTCTTTTATCTGTGACAAAAAGAATCCTCTCTATTACTAAACGTCATTATATACATTTCTGGGTTTTTTTAGGGTGAAGATGGTTTTCCAGGATTTAAAGGTGACATGGGCCTTAAAGGTGACCGGGTAAGCATTTACTTGTAACCCATATGTTCTTAAAAAGTTTCAGTGTTATTATTTTGAAAGGATCGGTGAACAAATAAATGTAAACCAAAAATGACATAAGAGCTAGTAGCTTAAATTCTTTTTGTTCTCTGTCCATGCACAGATTTGAGCCAGAGGTTTGGTTCTTGTGAGTCAATAATGGCAGGGTTATAAGGTGGAAGAGAAGATCAGTCTTGGATATCCTTTTCACTAAGCTTGTGTTTAGGGAATCTCCTTTTTCAGATTGCAAGATCTCTGGTATTTGCCTGAGGAAAATTAATTTATCCAGGATTGAAGGTGTTTCCATTCCAACATAGCATATTGCAAATATCTGCCAAAATGAAGTGTTATTTAACCCAATGAGCACTTGCTTTCCTAGAAAGTATTGTGGAGGTTCTAAAATGACTTCTCGCAAGAGGCTCCTGGCCTGTATCTGGTGTCTGTATATATAAATAACTGGGAAGATGGTATCCACATTAGTACTTAAATACAGACATTCTTCTTTCTATTGACTGTCAGAGTGTTTTTGGGAGAATTTAGGGAAGAGAGAATAAGAATACATTGTTTCCAGCTGTAACTCTCCAGGCAAAGCTTTTGGGTTCTTACACTCTCAAAAGTAATATTCAGTGCCTAATTTTTTTATATATATATTTATATATATAAATATATATATAATATTATATATATATATATATAATGAACATACACAGTGGTATTTTCCTGATTGGAAATTGGGTAGGGCTTTGAGCAACCTGATCTAGTTGAAGGTGTCTCTCTGCATTGCAGGGGTGTCAGACTAGATGACCCCTATAGGTCCCTTTCAACACAAACCATTTCATGATTCTGTGATTCTAATCTTTATTTACATTTACTGGAAACTTATTTTTAAGTAACTGTGGGTAGGCTTTTTAATATATGCACAAAGGCCATATTTATAATGTGGTGTGTTTTAGGGAGAAATTGGTCAGCCGGGTCCACGAGGAGAAGATGGTCCAGAAGGTCCTAAAGGTCGAGCAGGTCCATCTGGGGACCCAGGTGCTGCTGGCCCAGCTGGAGAAAAGGTCAGTAGTCAGATAGCAACTAAATAACCATGTAATTGCCTCATAACATACATAGAACATGTATGTTCTTCATCACTAAAAAAAAAGTTTTCATATCTGCAGAATCTTTAGCTACCTAACAGTAGGTTTTATGAGACACTACTACAACAGATCACTGGAGTTCACATTTGAACAAGTACTGGGAATCGCTGATATTATTAGTATGTATACAGAAAGGCATAGTACTTCATCAGCACATAAGGCAGCTAAATCCTTACCCCATATTACATACAGTGCATGCCAACTAGGGGAAACATGATGCAAAGAAAATAGCTGGGCATAAAGGAGGATAAAGGAGCTGCTGGAGAGTGAATCAATATTCACAGTCATATTATGACAAATTGTGACATGCAGATTGTTTGAAACAAAATAGAAATCCAAAGTAGGGTTGGAAAAAAGTGAAAGGGGCTGTTAAAAAGGATGGTGTTACAAAAAATAGGAGAGAACAAGCTCAAAGATAAGTACAAATCTCTGTAGAATCCTGACTTCAATAAAAACCACTGGAGATTGATACAGAGAAGGAAATGAGGCTGAGGAATGCATGTGTATGTATCTGTATGTATGTATGTGTATGTGTATGAGGAATGTATCTCACTGTGTGACAGCATCAGAAAACAAAGGTTATTTCAGGAGTGGAGTATTGGATAACTAGGACAGAATGATAAAATAAAACAAAAGTGATGGTTCAGAAACGCATATACCTTGTTTCACTGAAGTGAGAACATAGTGAAAAATATTTCCATTTTTTCTTTTTTGTTTAACTGTGGCCTTAATGCTAATTCTGTCTTAAAGAGAATAGGACAGGAGGTACATTTTACATTTCTTTCTCAGTTTTGCTATCACTGAAATTGGAACAGTTAGTAAGGTTCCATGGGATAGAGCCCTAGAGGGAAGGGGGGCCCAAGACTGCTGGATGATATTCAAGGATCACCTGCTACAAACTCAGGAGTGTTGCATCCCAACTAGAAGGAAGTGCAGCAGGAGGGCCAGGAGACCTCCTGGGATGGGTAAGGAGCTGCTGAGGAAAATTTTAAGGAAAAAAGAGACTTATAAAAGGAAAAAGAAAGTACAGATGGCCTGGGATGAATACAGGGATGTTGTGCAGGAAGCTAGGGAACACGTAAGGAAAGCTAAGGCCCAGTTAGAATTAAACTTAGCTAGGGATGTTAAGGATAACAAGAAGGGATTCTACAGGTACACTGCAAATAAAACACAGACCAGGAGCAACGGAGGCGCCTTCCAGAAGCTATTGGGTGAACTGGCTACACAGGATTTGGAGGAGGCTGAGGTTCTGAACGACTTCTTTGCCTCAGTCTTCAACGGGAAAGGCTCTGACTGCACCACCCAAGTCTTGGAAGGCAGATGCAGGCACTGTGAGAATGATGACCTTGGGCCCACTGTAGGACAGGATCTGGTTCGAGACCATCTTAAGAACCTGAAAGTGCACAAGTCCACGGGACCTGATGAAATCCATCTGCGGGCCCTGAAGGAGCTGGTGAGTGAAGTTGCTAAGCCACTGGCCATCCTATTTGAGAGATCATGGCAATCAGGTGAAGTTCCCGAAGACTGGAAAAGGGGAAATATAACCCCCATTTTCAAGAAGGGGAAAATGGATGACCCTGGGAATTACAGACCAGTCAGTCTCACCTCTGTGCCTGCCAAAACCTTGGAGCAGATTCTCCTGGAAGCCATGCTAAGGCACATGGAAACCAACGAGGTGCTTGGTGACAGCCAGCATGGCTTCACTAAGGGGAAATCCTGCCTGACCAATTTGGTGGCCTTCTATGATGGGGCTACGGAACTGATGGACAGGGGTAGAGCAGTTGATGTCATCTACCTGGACTTGTGCAAAGCGTTCGACACTGTCCCACACGACATCCTTGTCTCTACATTGGAGAGACATCAATTTGATAGGTGGAGCACTCGGTGGATAAAGAACTGGCTGGATGGCCGCACGCAAACAGTTGTGGTCAATGACTCAGTGTCTGGCTGGAGGCCAGTGACAAGTGGTGTCCCTCAGGGATGGGTGACGGGATCGGTCCTGTTTAACGTCTTTGTTGCTGCCATGGACAGTGGGATTGAGTGCGCCCTCAGCAAGTTTGCCGATGACACCAAGCTGTGTGGTTGGGTGGATCCACTGGAGGGAAGGAATGCCATCCAGAGGGACCTGGACACGCTTGTGAGGTGGGCTGGTGCCAACCTCATGAAGTTCAACCATGCCAAGTGCAAGGTCCTACAGCTGGGTGGGAGCAATCCCAGGCACAGCTCCAGGTTGGGCAGAGAGGAGATTGAGAGCAGCCCAAGGAGAAGTACTTGGGGGTGGTGGTTGATGAGAACATGAACATGAGCCGGCTGCAGTGTGCGCTTGCAGCCCAGAAAGCAACCGTATCCTGGGCTGCATCCAAAGGAGCGTGACCAGTAGGTCAAGGGAGGTGATCCTGCCCCTCTACTCTGCTCTCGTGAGACCTCACCTGGAGCATTGTGTGCAGTTTTGGTGTCCTCAACATCAAAAGGACATGGAACTGTTGGAAAAAGTCCAGAGGAAGCCATGAGGATGATCAGGGGACTGGAGCATCTCCCATACAAAGACAGGCTGAGAAAATTGGGACTGTTTAGCCTGGAGAAGAGAAGACTGCATGGAGACCTCATAGCAGCCTTCCAGTATCTGGAGGGGGACTCTAGGGATGCTGAGGAGGGGCTCTTCATTAGGGACTGTATTGACAGGACAAGGGGTAACGGGTTCAAACTGAAACAGGGGAGGTTTAGATTGGATCTAAGGAAGAAATTCTTTGCTGTTAGNGACAGTGGGATTGAGTGCGCCCTCAGCAAGTTTGCCGATGACACCAAGCTGTGTGGTTGGGTGGATCCACTGGAGGGAAGGAATGCCATCCAGAGGGACCTGGACACGCTTGTGAGGTGGGCTGGTGCCAACCTCATGAAGTTCAACCATGCCAAGTGCAAGGTCCTACAGCTGGGTGGGAGCAATCCCAGGCACAGCTCCAGGTTGGGCAGAGAGGAGATTGAGAGCAGCCCAAGGAGAAGTACTTGGGGGTGGTGGTTGATGAGAACATGAACATGAGCCGGCTGCAGTGTGCGCTTGCAGCCCAGAAAGCAACCATATCCTGGGCTGCATCCAAAGCAGCGTGACCAGTAGGTCAAGGGAGGTGATCCTGCCCCTCTACTCTGCTCTCGTGAGACCTCACCTGGAGCATTGTGTGCAGTTTTGGTGTCCTCAACATCAAAAGGACATGGAACTGTTGGAAAAAGTCCAGAGGAAGCCATGAGGATGATCAGGGGACTGGAGCATCTCCCATACAAAGACAGGCTGAGAAAATTGGGACTGTTTAGCCTGGAGAAGAGAAGACTGCATGGAGACCTCATAGCAGCCTTCCAGTATCTGGAGGGGGACTCTAGGGATGCTGAGGAGGGGCTCTTCATTAGGGACTGTATTGACAGGACAAGGGGTAACGGGTTCAAACTGAAACAGGGGAGGTTTAGATTGGATCTAAGGAAGAAATTCTTTGCTGTTAGGTTGGTGAGGCACTGGAATGGGTTGCCCAGGGAGGAAGTTGTGAGTGCTCCATCCCTGGCAGTGTTCAAGGCCAGGTAGGATGAAGCCTTGGATGCCATGGTTTAGTGTGAGGTGTTCCTGCTTATGGCAGGGGCGTTGGACCTAGGTGATCTTAAGGTCCTTTCCAACTCTAAGTATTCTATGATTCTACTTTCCAGCAAAATCCCATCTGACATCATGATGGATTATTCTGTCTTTTTCTCTATATACAGTCTTTGAAAGCATACACTGAAATATAGTAATTTGGTACCACTAAGAAGATAATAAGGTTCACAGTTAAGAGTTTTGCAAGGAATTATAAAATACATTCAGCAATCTTCGCAACAGGCTCTCTTTTCATTAAAAGCTGCTACTTTTTGCAAGTGTATCATTAGTAGAACTTTAGAAAGATATTAGGGTTATAATGTCAGCATCATGTAATTCATAAACTCTTGGAGAAGTATATAACCAAAAACTCAGTTCACGTGTTAAAGAAAAAGAAGATAAAAAGATCTATTCTTAGGTTTACTTAGCTGCTGCAAGTTATTTATGAATCACTGCTCTCTCCACAATTTTGCAAGATATCTCACCAGCTATTAGGTCATTGAATTGATTCATTATGTCACAAATCAAAGAACATATAAAAAAGGAAACTCAGAACTATTCTCCTGCATAATTTCAAGCTGAGTTCACACCAGAAAGCCAATGTACTTGGGTTTAACTAGATCAGCAAAACCAATCTGCAGTATTAAGGATCATACTATATATATTAAACGATACTAAGGGTCATACTATTTTCACTCACAATATATTTATATTCTCCAGAATGAATGGTGCACTTCATGGTAATGGTTATTTTCTGTATCACTGAGCTGACAAAAATGTAAGGAAATTAGGAATCTGACAAAAATGTGCATTGTTGTCATGATATCTGCAGAATAATTAACTATGAACATGTACAAAAGAGTCTTTCTGAGGTCTTTATAACCGAAGTAAAAACAAAGTAAACCGAGCCAAAACCAAATAAACTTTGTTTTGTAATTGTTACTTTTTAAATATGAATTTGAGTTGTTTTCAGTTCCTGTTATTGAAATTACTCAATATGAATATAGGGTTGTGTGTTCAAGCATTTCTTCTTCACAGTGACATATATGGGAGTCACAGTCTGACAAGTCCAGAATCTGGAGCCCTAACTATCAGCAGATACTTGAAAAAGATAGTGGTGTTGATAACACTGGTAGCTGGGCTGCGAATTTTAGACCCACAGTTTTACCTTTTCTACATATATTTTCTTGCACATTGTAAGTCAAGCATCTTCTCTGGATTGTCTGTGGATACTTGGTCAGAACAGAGTGTCAGTGTCAGAGAAGAGTTCTGTGATGTTGGCTCTGTGATATTTATTTTAGCACAAAGAGTAGAATAATCTTTGTGAACTCTTAGATCTTCCTACAGTATTAGGAAAGTGATTCTAAGACTGGTTATCAATGTTGTATTCCCTCTTTCTTATTACTCTTCGTAGTAATGAAAGTGCCAGAGTAGTCTCCTATTCTCTTATTTTCAAGTGATCCTGTGATAAGAAAACTCTCTTGCCCAGATAGGTCGAAGGCTGGATTTGTTTAATAAAGGATATGCCAGGTATGGTGCCAAAAAAATGAAGAACACATCAGAGAAAAAAAAGCCATCCATACCCTCATTCAAAACCTAGCAACTGGGCTTGCTTAATCATAAAATCAGGGACAAAGCTCACACTGACTTTGGCGAGAGTTTGACACACTGGCATGCTGCAGGACATTCCATTTATTGTAATGTGTGCAGCTTGTTTCGGTTTCACACAGAACTGGAAGCATTATAATATTCCCATAAATCAGAACATTCTTAAAAATAATGTCTGTTCTAGACAAATGCACTTACATGATTATAATGATATACAAGATCTTTATTCATGTGCTGCATTTTTCTATGAATAAGCATATTTGAGCAAATTTCTTTTCCCATCCAGGTCTCTCCTTCCTCTTTTTCCTTATCTAAGGTTACTGTAGAGTACCATGTTACATTGAATAAACATATCTTCTCCATTGAGATCTTCTCCAACATATGATAGTCTGAAGAATAAAAAAAAAAGACAAAGAGCTAAAAGAAAAAAAAAAGCAGAAAAACCTGTTAGCTCTGTAAAGCAAATAAGAAATCTTGTCCCAGTATTACCAAGAAGGTTCATGCCTTTCTTTGTGTTCAAAACCAAACTGCTTTTCCTTGCTTTTGAAAGTGGCAAACCATCTCTCATCCTCTAGACATGTGAAGAAAACATCTCAGTGGGGCAGGATACTGTATTTCATTTCTAGGTTGTTAACATCAGTGTTGGTCAGACTGCTCATCCTGTTGTCCTTTCTGAACATAGCAACTTGATAATAGTGGTTGACATATCTATTGTCAGCAATAGTCAGTGGGGTATGGTTTATCAGTCTTAAACATTTTAAACCTATTCGAGAAAAAATAGATTCTTCATGGAAAGTCTGGAAAATGGAGCAGCCATTGCACAGTATAAATTAAAAAGGATCAGTTCTGTCTTAACCCTGCTAATACCCTGATTTCTTTAGAGAATATTAATAGTTTAATGACCTCAGCCCCATATCCCTGTGCAGCACTTCAAGGCAGAAAAGACACTTGGGTATTGATTTTGCTGAACTCATTCATTGGAGAGGGAATTTTATTTAAGTTTGGGGAACTAAGTAAAGTGGTGTTTAATAGTAAAAATGATAAATTGAAATAATTGAATATTATATTCCATGAAGTATCATCACTCTTAAGTTGTGGAAAAAAAATATTTTCTATAGAAGTTTGCTGAACAACTGAGGAGGATAAATAAAATCTAATACTGCCTTCTTATTTCAGGGTAAGCTTGGTGTACCCGGATTGCCAGGGTATCCAGGGAGACAAGGTCCAAAGGTGAGCTGTAAATGAGCTGTGTATCTTGTGCTTTGACATTAGTCACAAGAGCAGCTATTTTATTTGTGGTTGGGGAAACAGGGTGTGGGCATCCAAGCAAGGGCCATTTTTCACATTTTCTTTCTTGACAATCATGTTATGAAGTAAAATCTTTAAAAACATTGGATTCCCGAAGGCAAGCTTTTTAAGGAGCACTGTCCTTCCTGTTAACTAGACCTAGCCTTCAAACCTTTGACAGCCTCCCATGAGTTGTGTTTTTGTGCAAACCTCAGACTGGTGTGCATTAAACAACAATTTGAAACGAAGGAACTGCTGATATACCTGAAAGAGAGCAAGCTCTCATTTGACCACTGAATGGATGCTGATATTGATGGGAATGGTACAAGGTTTCCATTTACTGGAATTAGTGCTTCTTTCATAGAATAAGCCACATTTCTTTGAAACATAATGTACGATTTTCATCATGGTTTCCTTTCACTTGTGTTAAGACAAACATGACAAAACCGAACCCTTAATTGAATTATGCCTATGTTATCCTTAGCTATTTTTTTCTGTTTTGATTGCAAGAGAAAACCATCTAGGTGGCTTCTGGTTTAAATGAAGGCTTATATTGTCAATATATTTTCATGAAATGTATTTTGAGGAAGGTCATCCTAACACAGCTTTAGGCAATGGGCATGCTAAATGAATTGCAAGCTCTCTTCTCTGTGATTAGCAAGAAATAAAAAATGGAATAAAAGCATAATTCTGTAGACATTTCCCAGTGTAGAGGATGTCATTAGGGAAAGATTGGATCTCCAGATTGTCTCAAAGAAAACTCACATAGGGAAGTATCACAACTAAAAGAATCCTTTACCCCTTCTACACAACTAAACCATCAAAGTGACGCAAAATGTTCACTTTACTTTGGGATCTATTTTTACTTTCAAAGTTGAAATTACAGCTGGATAAGCAAAGTGTTTTTCCGACTCTGGCCTGTACTTTGGCCCTTTCAGTCAAGTGCTGTTAGAAGAATGTTTATCCATTGAACACAGCTATTTATAGGAAGTATTCATGAAAACAAAGACCCTTGAGAGACACATTTTCTTGCTTCTCTTTCATAACTCAGATGTCTGAGATTTCAGTCACTCTGTTCTTTAAAACTGTCTTTTGAAAAGTCTGAGATCAAAGAGGTTTTACATTATCCAATTCTAAGAGCAAAAATTATGTAACACTTCAAATAAAAGTTGATTGATTCTTTTTTCAGCAAGGAATTGATCAAGAATTTCATTACGTTAAATTTTTACCACATTAAAATTGAAAATAGTTCTCAAGCTATGTTAACAGTTTGCTCTTCTATTTTGTAGCTTAAACTTCCAAGAAAGAGTAATGACAGCTACAGGACATCAACTCACTAGAGACTTGTTTGGAAACTCACAGTCCAGTTTAAATTAACATAAGGGAGAGAGAGAAAAAAAGCAGCAGGAGAAAACATACTAGCTGTGTAAAGCAAATGCAAAACCTTGCCTCAGTATTGTCAAGAAGGTTTACACCATTCTTTTTGTTGTTATTTATTTATTTTTCATGATTTTCCTTCTCAGACTTGTTCTTAAAGAACTGCCATTATCTGTTAATTTTCACTGTTTCTCTTGTCTAGTCCCTCCTGACTAAAGCAATTACAGAAAGTACTGTATATATATTTACAACCAGGTCATGCTTGCTCATGACTGATCATTAGAATTTCTTATTTTCCTCTGGCCTTTCAATTATAAAGAATATGCCTGGGTTTCACAGAGTAGAATTTTCACAGTTTCATTCACACTTTAAGTTTTAACTGGCGAAGAACTAAAAAGAAGAAAAGTAAGGAAATCTCTTTTCTCCCACTATTGATTATCAGTCAGTTTTGCTAGAAGTAGTTTCAGTCAAGTTGTGCTGCCCCTAAATCATTAATGGATGATTGAACTGATAGTGGGAAATGAGATTCATGAAGGAGAAAAATATAAATTAAGAAAAAAACCCAAAGAAACAAACAAACAAACAAACAAAAAAAAAAGTTGATGCTTTAAAGAAGAGCATCAAGAAATTCTATTCAAGTTTTTGTTATATTCATTTAATTTGCCACATTTAGCAACAGGAAGCTGCACAGATATAAATGCATTATCACAGCATGGGGTCTGGCCAGTAGGTCTAGTGACAGACCAAACCAAACACTTTGATTTTCATCTCCAGTCACTTAGAAGTGTATTTTACCAAGTCTGTCACCTCTTTGATGTTAAGTACCTAATGACAAAGTAGCACCTTGGCAGGTAACAAGTCTGTTGTCCCATGGGACCTGTATACCAGAAGTAAAGAAAATAGTAGTGTTTGGATTAGACTGGGCAGTTAGTGGAAGAAGAGGGGATGAAAAAGAAGGAGGAATAATGCCTGGAAGTATTTTTAAGTCAGATAATCTCCTCCTAAATCCTGATTATGAAATTAACATACAAGCACGTGTACAAATTGCATGTATCAGTTAAATTAAGCTAGCCAGAGGTCAGCTTACAATGGCTAAACCACATGAAGTAATTTACAGCTCAGTAATGTGAATGGAGGATCACACCGCTGTGTTCAGATGTTGCAGCCTTATGGTTATTTTGAATTAAGCTGATTTGTAAAAGAATTACTTTACTGTGAAGCAAAGCCTTTTTATTTTTGTTCCTCTTCATTATGATCAAGATATTTCTAATGCCTGTTACTAATATTTTTTTTTAAATGGTGCAGATTTAATTAATACTTTATTTTCTCATAAGATGACAAATAACGTCTATTGTATACATTGATTTTTTTTAATGCATTCTGGACTTGAGGCATTATGGTAAGTTAGTTTATAGCTGTTCATCAGAGCCATCACACTTGTAAGTTTGACATGTACAACGTACATGAGTCTGAAGGTGTGTTTTTTATAGAAATTAAATGTTGGCTATGCTACTGTTTTGCTGTTGATATGCTCTGATATTTGCATTGATTTCTTACATAGGGCTCAACTGGTTTCCCAGGATTTCCAGGTGCCAATGGAGAGAAAGGCACAAGGGTATGATAATTCATGTTTGCATGATAATTAACTTTTGGAACTCACTGAAAGTGAATGATACAATCTAAAAATCTGTAAAGAACTATGAAAACAGGCTTTTCACACTTAAGATGAACCTCTACAACTACATAAAACAGAGACATACAGAGATAGTAAATCTCAGTCTTTATGACACTAATCTAAATATAAAGGAATTCAGACACTTTTTCATTGCCTATGCTACCATAATTATACATTTGGAAAGGAGAAAAGAAATCTCCATTGCTGAAGCCTCTTTCTTGACAGTATAACTACATGAGTTGGCGAAGACTATTTTCCTGTATCCCATGAATTATTCTGCTACCATGCAATTTACCTTCAAGGAACTTCAGTTTGTATTTTATAGGAATTCTGATTAGCCACAAGCTTTTTTATAGGCAGAGCTTCAAAAATGCAAATTATACCAGACAAGATGAAGAATATGTACTATTACATAAACATAAAATGACAGCTTTTGCTGCTTTGTTTACTTGGAGCAGGTAAGGGAAAATCTGTTATGCATGTTCTTCAAACTATAAAAATGAAATGTAAGTTAGAAAAAGGTCACTGTGCTGCTGCCTCTAAAGCTTAATTGACTGTAGCAGAATATGTTGTTAGAAAGGTGATGAAATTAAGAACTTAGTCAGAATTCATAGATGATAGTAGCTTAAAGTGAAACTGAAATAATTTATATCGTTGTTCCTAGGAATATATTTTAATTTGGAGCACAAAACAAGCAGAAATTCGTGAGTTTGAGATAAAATGTATGAAATCCGATTGCATATGCATTGCTTATGTATGGTTTAAATTGTTCTTGTATTAATTTAGTTAAGATAAAAATATGTTGTTATGGACAGACACGAGCAATAAACCAATATTCATTTCATCCTTGTTGGGAAAAATGAGACATGACTGTTAATAAAGATACCAGATTGGAAAACAAAGCAAAACAGTATCAAAGAGCAGACTTCAAATTATGGAAATGTGATTATATCGTTTCATTCTCAGGCCTTTGTAAAGCTTTCAATTCAGCTAGGGTACTAACAGCATAATTAATAGAATTTAACTACATGTATACTTACATGTAGTAAGCATAGCTTACATAACTAGTAAGCATAATGCTTACCAATGGTAAAATAATTCTGTAATGAGAATCAGGTGTTACTATTAATCTTGCCTAAAGGATATCATTGCATTTTATGCTGCCACGCATAGCAATACTAGGAAGGACACTAATTGTCCCTGAGAAGTTCACAAGTTGTGTAGCATTTTAAGAACTGCACATAATATTAATTTTGATAAGTGTAATACAATCAATAGAAACCCTCCCTGCACACACACACACACGAAAACCCTCAAGAAAACCAGTGTGTGCATTTAATCAGTTTCAAATAAAAACAAACTTTATGCTAACACATCTATGCTGATTTTCCGTTGCTGTCATGTTTACCTCAGAGATCAGAAAGCAGGAGTCATAGAATCATAGGTTCCTTCTTCAATCCAGGGAATACTCTCTTGAATTTTAAGCTTCTTTGCATTAGAATGCACAGCAATACTAATGTGGAGTGTAAGGAAAGAAATGTGTTGGATATGATTAGGAGATATATTGAAGCAAAAAATTAAGGGCTGGCATTCTTGCAAGCTCTGTATCTCTGTGCAGGATCCTGATAGATATTATAGTCCCTATTTCAGTTATAAAGAAAGAGAGGCTTGCTCTTTGTTTTCTCCATGGAGCTGTCCATGAGAACCTGGGAACTTGAAGGCTACTCTATTAAAAATGATGCCCAGTCCCTTAGGGGACTCTGCTTGTTGTGTGCTGTCTTCATTACTATTTTAACATAGTTTAAAATGTTCTAATGACAGAATCTGACTCTGAGACAAATTTAGTACATTTAGCTACAAGTCCCAGTGAACTCAGAAAGATAATCTTTTTTATTGAGGACCATGAGTCTGTAAATTGAAATTCAATGCAGACACTTAAAATAACATTTAACCCTAAGGGAGCTGCACTTTGTCTCCACTTCACTAAGAAAATAACCCTTTTATTTCACAAATACAGTGTCTGCTAAGATGATTTCCGTGAACTTTTCTCTATAGGGTTTACATGGCAAACCAGGCCCCAGAGGACAGCGCGGACCAACAGTATGTACTTTTACTTTGCTTTCCAATATTAATTGCCTCCACTAAACTGTGAATAATTATTTTGACTTGATTATAGTATTCAATAGTTATCATCAAGTGCATCTCTGTTAAATTGACAGGGTCCAAGAGGCTCAAGAGGTCCTAGAGGTCCCACTGGCAAACCAGGTCCTAAGGTAATTGTCAAGCACCCTGTATAGATTGGCTGCAGGCTGTTTATTTTAAATAAAATAGAGGTCTAATCTTTGAACATGTTGTCTTTCCTTTCTAGGGTACTGCAGGCAATGATGGTCCTCCTGGCCCACCAGGTGAAAGGGTATGTGAAAGCTGCTTATGTAGATGTTGTTCTTTCCACTAACTAGGAATGTGATTTGAGGAGGGGGTGTTGCTTTATTTTTAGTTCTCCCTTGCATGTCTTTGCCCTTCTTTGACCAGAGTAGCCAGAAGTAACAAAACAATTCAAATGATGCTCTTCAGAAAGCTATGAGCTGAAATTTGCTGAAAGCTTCTTCCATCTGTCGCTCAGTTTTGTACATACGGGACATAGAGAATACATGCGCACTTTCCCATGCACTTCATATATATCCATGCAAATTTCAGTTGTACTTACCAGCTTCTGCTCTTACAAATGCCCCATTTATGTTTATGCAGCTTGTTTATGGGATTTGCAAATGACTCAGGCCACCTCCAGAAACTTCTTTGTTGAAGCACCTGATCTTTTTCTGTTCTGATCAGCTGAGAATTCCCTTCAACCTGATTTCTGCATGCTTGAGAAATCTTACTGTGCTTGCTAAAATAAATTTTTCTGCTTGCTAGTATCCTACTAGTCAGTAACCAAACCCAGTATACAGTTGGCCCATTACATAGCAGTATATAGAAAAACAATATTAATAAATCAGATTTGTAATAGCAGCACTTGAAAACCAACTCAGCTAGTTTAAGAGGACATGCTTTCTGCCAAAGTGTTTTGTAAAGCTTAATAGACTTTTGTTCTTTAGTCTTGTTTCATCAAAGTGCTAACCTATTTCATGTAGAGAATCTATAAATACTCCCTCAGCATCCACCCCCAAGTTCCATTGTTCTCCAGAAGTCTTACTCTTCAGGAGGGACCTCCTTTTGCATTTTCTCCTGCTCCATAATGACACTGTGTTAGACTATTTCCTTGCTGAATGTGTGCACACTTGGTGTAAAAATACTGGCAGAACAACAGCAAAGTGATTTTGCTAGAATGACTAAGCAAACTGAAAAGGAAAAAGTACTATAGGATCAGACTACATGGTTTGATTGTGTTGTTTACTGGAGATAAGGACATCCATGCAACTAATGCTAATAAGAGCATGGCATGAAATCTCAAATTTTCACTTTATGTGTGTACAGAAAAAAATTAAGGTTAATTTTGTGGTTTTTTCTCCTTAGCAGTTGTGAGTAGTTTTCACTTACTAAAAAACCTTTCCAAGAGACCTGGTTAGTGATCAGGACAGTGATTCCTGAAGTAAGGAAGAGAAGTAGTATAGAACAGAAGGGAAGTTGAGAACTAGAAGACTGGACTGTAGCCAGTATATATGGAAGGCAACACTCCAAGGGATGCTGCAGTGAGAAGTTGAAGTACCTCTGCATCAAGCAAAAGACAAAGTACTAAGTAGAACGTGGACAGCAAGATGAAGTGGAAAGTTTGGGTGAAACAGGAATGATGTGACAAGTAGAAAGAGACACAGGGGCAGGAAACTGGGATTCAAAAGAATAAGTTAACTAGGGTGCTAGATGTAAAGAACTAGGCATAGTCCAAGAAAGGAACTGTAGGTTGCTTTACACTATGGAGGAATATCAGAGATACTCTACCAGAAGGTCAGTAGCAGAGCCTTATGAAGGAAGGAGTTAGTGACAGCTCCAAGAGGTTATGAGGAAGTGAAATTGTGTGGAGACTGGAAAGAGTGAGCAGATCAATCTAAGATGAAGGCATCCCTGGAGAGAAATTGATTAGATCAAAGAGATTAGGAACCTCAAAGCACCACATCTGATATCACTTGTGTAATATAAGTGTGAGGTACTTATTTGCTTCCCAGTAGGGGTGAGTGTCAGCCAAAAATTAAAACACTCATTTCTAGTCCACTAAGACTATTTCTGGTACCAGATATGTAAGTATTAAATAATCCATACCCTTAAAATGAAATTTGATGACAAAAAAGAAAATGTAATTTTGATAACATGCTGGTAGTATTCTAGTGTTTTTTCTCACTTTATCTGTCAGTCCAGTGACTTGAAATCTGCAAGCCATATTGTGAACAAAAAAATGCAGATCTTTTCCATAAAAAGCTTCAAGATGTGAGGGTCAATACAGTTGGAATTTACGAGAGAAAAGGTGCAATTAACAGTAAAACATAGAAAACAATGGTTTTCACTCACAGTTGTTCTCTGCTGTATTATGCATGGTTTCAGGGGTCAGATGCAGAAATACATTATATAAGTACTTTTTTTTTTTTCCTTAATGCACTCCTATACAGGCTGTATTGCTTTCAAGAAATCCTTCTGGGGGGAAATCCTGTATTTCTTTTTCAGGCAATTAAATGTCTACATGAATTGTTGCCACCAGTATTTATCTCACAGCAGAGCTGAGGCTTTATACTTACAACCAGACATTATCTACAGAGTTCATAGATTTTGTAATTAAAGTGCATATATTTTATCATCTAAACAAACTTTCTAATCCAGTGTCATAAAAGCCTGATTAAAACTTCACTTGTTTTGTTACATTTATACTAGGGACCACAAGGGCCTCAAGGACCTGTTGGATTCCCCGGACCAAAGGGACCTCCAGTAAGTGTCTTTTAATGAATTATGTGCAGTGGTAGGAGATTATTTTTCTTTCAGTGTTTCTGAAGCGAATATTTGAAGATTTATGTAAGGGATGGTTTAGGTATAGATTACAAATATGCTTATTGAGCTATAGAGATAACACAAGAAGTCACATATTCAAAATGATCAAGGGTACAGCATATATTACATTCAGCACACTATATTAAACAGCAGCTCTTGTTAATGCCAATGTCCAGATGACAGACTGAGATTAGGTGAAATAGTACTTTGCTGGTGTTTCTTTTCTTTTAACAGTGGATTAATTGAGGAAGAAAATTGAAGAGGAAAGAGACATTCATTAGTAGTAGAAACATACAGAAGTAATAGTATATTTGAGCTGCAGCTTAGATTAGTTATACTGCTCTTCAGTATGTTTCTGCTCATGTAGAGTAAGCACAAAAGCATCAAACTGACTGTGATTTCTTTAATTTTTTTTTTTACCCATGCATTTTTTTATTTTTATGTCCATTGCCAAAACTGGAATTTCATCAAGTACTCTTGTCATGCTTAGTTTTGTGCAAAGAAAAATAGAAGTTTAGGTTCTTCCCATGATTTCTGAAATTACTGAAATCCATTTCGAACATGCATGCATCCAGGAGTACACAAAAAAAAATGTATGATTAAAATTATAAAATTAAATTATAAAATTAAAATTATAGTTAGCTGATACAGGAGCAGTTGAGCTGTACTGAGGACTAGTCTAGAAAAAAATAAAAACAAACCAACCAAAAAAAACCCAAGCAAAACCAAAACCAGGATCAGAGATTCTTACAGCTAACCCCATGTTTTGTTTTGTTTTGTTTTCCTGAATTAAGGATGGCTAAGAAATGATGTATGTATCCTACAATTTCAGGGTCCACCTGGAAAAGACGGCTTGCCTGGGCATCCAGGGCAGCGGGGTGAAACTGTAAGTGAATCTACACTACTGTGATAGTGTTCTAAACCTCCAAAGGTCATGATTACATGATCCAAACTAAAGAGACAGAGCCAACAGAGAAAAGGGGAAGAAGCAGGGACTGTAGTTTTCTTATGGTTGGTAGGTTAGGCATGACATAACTTTATTTTAGTTTCCATGCTACAAGAGTGAGCTTATTGTTTGCTGTGCCTGGTTGAGAACATCACAATGAACTTAAATATTCAATATATGTCAAATAAATTAATACTGAGATCTCAATTTTAATAAAGGTTTGTCAGGTAATTACTATATGGTACTTTTCTCACTGAATGCTGTGTAACATAAATCATAAAGTACCAAAATTCTTATTCAGCTGTAAGCAGATAGAAGACTCAAAAGCTAACACCCTTGGAAAGTAGGATCAGGAATGATTCAACCTCTGAAAAAAACCTTCAAGTTTGAAACTGTATCTTATGTAATCCTCTTAAGAATCACAATGAGGAAATTGTGGAATCAAAATGAAAAGATTTACATGTAACAGTTGTAATGAAATTATTTAAAAAGACTCTCTACTTCCATAATGCCAAAACCTTGCTCATATAGTATTGAAATAAAATACAGTTCTTACTTGGATTTTTCAGAGCTGGAGAAGCCATAAATGAATTTAGAGATAAATTTTCTCAGCATGTTGACTGCGTTTTGGGTTCTAACTTCACTGGAAATCAGTTAGTAACTGCTGCATCACTTTCACTGCTGGAAGGGGGAGAACAGAGCTTGCAGTAACACACCATGCAGAAAAACTATGTTTTCTTACGCATTGTAGTCCTTTTCTGTGTGTGAGAGAATCATTATTGACTACTTCTTTCTTCTTTTTCTTTGCAATAATTTAAAGACTAGTCTTGTGTATCATAAAAAGGAATTTGGATCATTCTTTAGAACACAGCTTGAAATTGTTCTTTAGTCTGATAAGAAAAAGCACACTTACTATTTTCCCTTTATTCTTATTTATTTGAACATGAGCCAGTAATGTGCCATTATGGCAAAGAAAGCTACTATTATTCTGGGCTGCAGGAGGATGATCTTTCCTTTCTGTTCAGCCATGATGGGGCCAGGAGTCCAGATCTGGACTTTTCAAGAGGAGAGAGAGAAAGCTATTGGAGAGAGGCCAGCAAAGGGCTACTATGATGATTAAGGTACTACAGCATCTCTCCTGTGAACGAAGACTGATAGAGCTGGGCCTTTTTAGCCTAGGGAAGGCCCAGATCGAATCTTACCAAAGTGTATGAAACCTGAAGGGAGAAGATGGAAGGAGTCTCTTTTCAATGGTTCCCAGTGATATGCCAAGAAGCAATGGAAATAAACTGAAACATGGAAGGTTCCATCTGAGCACAGTAATCACTTTTTTCGCTGTGTGGGTGACTGAGCGTTGGAACAGAGAGGTTGGAGATATTTCTGGGCAGCCAACTCTCAGTGGCCCTACTTGAGCAGGACAGTTGGACAAATGACCTCCCAGGGTCATTTCCAGCCTCGACTGTTCTATGATTCGATGATTTCTTGATTTCATTTATGACTAGAAGAGAAAGATGCAACATACAACAGAACTATGGTCTCTTCTACTGTGTGATGTTTGGCAGGTCCCTCTCAGTTTAATCAATATCACAGTTCTCTAATTTTGTATCTCCTTTGGCTTTAGTAGGGTTAGACTGATAATAAACCTGAGTGCAAATTCATAAATGCATTAAATAAAATGCAGCTTTTCATTAGCATTGTTTTCTGACCTGTTTATATATATACTTGACCCAGAATTATTTAAAAAGTATTTATCCCCCTGTGGGCTCTCAAGTAAATGAGAAAACCAAATTAAAAAAAAAAAAGAAAAAGTAGACTTGTTGATTTTATTTTTTTTTTTTTATATGAACATTCCCATTTCAGATTTTAAAGAAATGTATAAATCAGAAAACTTTCATTTCACCCAAGGTCTTAAGAATTCTGTTTCTTAGTTAGGCATATATCTCATTAAAGTTTGGTGGTGCGTGTGAGCATTAGAGCAATAAGGGAATTAGGCTAAAAGACATAGTCAAGCTTAACAAATTAGAGAGCCAGATTCCCAGGTTGCACTCTGTAGCTTGCTTATGGAATAATAACCATATGCTGACAGCAACTTAGGTAAGTATTAGTGGAGAACAGGCTACAGCTGTTTCCCTCAGTAAACCATATGCACTTTAAAGAACTGCCATTGTTTGCTGAAATTCTAGACGTAGGAACAATAATAGCATGATAAATAATTTGGAATATAAATGTAGTAATAAACTAGATACCGAAAACCTGTATTAAACTAGTTCATCCTTAGAAGTGTTTCTCAATTTCAGTGATATTAATCTCAGACTGGCAGGAGGCATCAGCTACAGAGATTATTAGATAGTCTGGTGTTACACAAAGTGTTTCATGTGTGTAAAAGGATGAAATAGAAATATACTAGCTGTTTCATCTACTGGGATTAATCAAGGACCTTCTTCTTACTACAGTAACTCAATTTTATTACATTATCCTTCCAGAAAATAACAAAAGAAGAGACTAATTTGGCAGTTAAAAACACCTGCATGAGACATTAATGTAAATTTTTTAATGTTAAATAGTTTAGATGAACCCATGGGATGTTAGGTCATCTTGAATATTTGCTCCTGAAATCTCCTTTCCTCATTACTACTTCTACAAATCTGAATCTGTAGGGGTGAAAAACTTGGTGACATAAGAGAAAGCAGAGTACTAAAACCATCATTAATATCAAGACTCATTGAATGAACTTCAGAGTATCAATTCATTATGCAAATCTGGAAATAGCAGATCTTCTCAAGATACTTTCAGGACATGAGTAATACTCAGTATTCCTTTGTCTTTCGTTACAGTAGGCTTTGGAAGAAGCTTTGACTGAGTAAAGGAAGGGACACAGGAATGATTCCATCTGTGTTGGTTTTGTTTAGAGCAAAGGGGTACTTTTGTATTTGTTTTTAGTTTGGATCATTTCAGAGGTCCGAGAGAGAGTGCCTAAAACAGTTATTTGCCAGACTGAACCAGGATGACATCTGGCTGTCAGCAAGAGAAGGATCAGATTGAGGAAGGTTAGAAAAAGCTTAAACCACATCTGGTGTAATGGAGCAGCTATCATTGAGACTGTGCCCAGAGGACTGCTGAGAGTGGCCCAATGTTTGTAAGGAATATGGGCCAGATGACACGTTTTATTACATAGGTGAGCAGAGTAGGAGGCAGATAGAGTGTGTTAGACACAGTATACTATGTGGAACCCCAGCTGTGATACAGCAGTGAATGCACTCTCCTACCCTGATGCAGCAACACACTTCCAATATTTGAAAGAAGTAATGTAGCATGTTTCAAAGATACATTAAACAGTGCTATCAAGTGAGGTGGCCACTCAGCTTTCGACAAGTTTTGGACTGAAGTCAGGAGTCACTGATGAGAAAATACAAATTCTGTCCCCAGAACATTTCATTCCTCCTCTCTGCCTCCCAGTTTCTGTTATCATATCAATTTCTCATTAACCTGATTCTTTTATGTGGCACTCATGCTGTGTTTTTTACCATGTCTGTATAATCTTCATCTTCGCTGGATCTCTGTTTCTTTTCATTTTCTTTCTGTCTAACCTCCCCGTTATCTTTAATGCCTCTCCAATTTAATCCACCATCTGTGTCTTTCCTTAAAAAGCATTTGTATGTCTGGCTTTATGACTCATAATGTGTATATGTACAAATGGATTTTCAGCTGTCTTTTAGCTGCATCATTTATGCATTCAGACTCACCTCATCAAATTCACCTATAGATATCTGTAAAATTGACTGGAGTTTTTACTGTTGTGTCAACTCAGAGAGATTCAGACTGATAGAGATAAGAAAGATTAATCAGTGTTTCACTTCAAAAAATACACAAGAACAAACAATTTCTCATTGTTACATCCTGAAGAGAAGGATTGTGTGATGTGGAATTTCTCTTTTTCCTATTCAACACAGACAAGAATTATTCTCTTCTGCATCTTGTCCTTGGTAACATAATATTTTGTAATTATTTCACAGGGTTTTCAAGGAAAAACTGGTCCTCCTGGTCCTGGTGGTGTTGTTGGCCCTCAGGTACATCATTCAATTTCATAGTAACTTCATAAGTCCAATGCTTAATGGTTATATTATGGCTAAGGCAGTTGGTACTGGTGTATTAAAAGAACTATATTGATGGTTATATTAACTTTTATAACAAAAGCTGCATAACAGTTTTAGAAAGGTGTACTTAATAATCATCAGTGATTCCATGAAATCTACAAATGATGGAGTTATCTTTCCACCTCCATTTTGTGTTTTTTCTTCATGACAACTCAAGAAGGCAGATTTGTCTACCATATTTAGCTGTTTAGTTTCAGTTTAGAAAGAACAAAATGACGTGTTCACATAACATGAACAACAGGTCAAAGGATGTGATCCTGCCCCTGTACTCTGCTCTCATGAGACCCTACTTGCAGCACTGTGTGCAGTTCTGGTGTCCTCAACATAGGAAGGACATGGAGCTGTTGGAACAAGTCCAGAGGAGGCCACAAGGATGATCAGGGGCTAGAGCACCTCCTGTATGAAGACAGGCTGAGAAAGTTGGGGCTGGGTGACATTAGTCTAGTGTGTGGTGTCCCTGCCCATGACAGGGCATTGGAACTAAATGATCTTAAGGTCTTTTACAACCCAAACCAATCTATGATTTTACGATCCTCTGTGACTTTCTTGTCAGAGGCCAAACTTCAGTCACTTTTAGACTGTGGACACTGTCAAAACTGCATTATTTGCAACACAGTCAAGCATTTGGATTGTGTGAGGGGTTTTCAGGTAATTCCCTCAGTGGAAATTTTTGGTTAGTGAATCTGAAGAGATATCTTTCAATATTCCAAGTCATATTATTCAGAAAAACAACAGTACAGATAGTGTTTCAAGACAAGCATAGTGCATTTCCTTCCTGTGTCCTTTTTGTAACCTCCCCCTATACATGGATGCACACTATGTTTTAAGGCTTCATTGCTTAAGGAGCAAGGGTGGCTCTTTGGAAGCTGTACAGATGTGTCTGCAGACAGAATGCAGTGCAAGATTCATTTTATAGGACAAAGATACTTTGTAAGTCAGCTTTGCCTGGAGGGAAGGGTGAGGAATGTATGCTAACCAATGGTAACACTAGTTTGTAAAAGAGACTCATAACAGCTGGATGTTAAGAATCTGCTTCTCCCCACCTTCAACCCCAAGACACTCATTGCATTGAGGTGACTGACTTTTTACTTTTGTGCTTAGGGTCCTACTGGTGAAACTGGCCCAATTGGTGAAAGAGGTCATCCAGGTCCTCCTGGTCCACCAGGTGAACAAGGCCTCCCAGGTGCTGCAGGAAAAGAAGGAGCTAAGGTATGATGTTGCTTTGGGAAACAGATTGGAAGGGACAGGTAAATTGCTGACAGTCTCATATTTTAAATCACCCTGCAGAGCATGCAGGATAAAACCAGAACATACAGTGTATTATCACAGTTGGCACATTTCACCCAGAAAGATTTTGAAGTCTGGAGAATTCCAGTTTTGGAGCTGTGTCCGCTTACACTGAAATAATGAGAATTCCCTTGAGCCAATAATATGTATTTTTGTCATAAAAAGACAGTTTACATATGGGCCATGGTTTAATTCCAGCTGGCAACTTAAGCCCGTCACACAGGGATGGGGGAGACAGTCAGAAGAGTAAAAGTGAAAAAACTCACAGGCTGAGGTAAAGACAGTTTAATGAGTAAAGCAAAAAGCCATGCACACAAGCAAAGCAAACCAAAGAATTAATTCACTTCTTTGTAAGGACAGACAGGTGTTCAGCCATCCCCAGGAAAGCAGGGCTCCATCGTGCATAACTTGAGAAGGAAAATGCCATAACATGCCATATCCCGTCCTTCTTTCTTCCCCCAGCTTTATATACTGAGCATGATACCGTACGGTATGGATCAGTTGTGGTCAGCAGGGTCCTCTCCCAATTCCTTGTGCATCTGTCAGCCTGCTTGCTGGTGGCATGGTGTGAGAAACAGAAAAAGCTTTGGCTCTAAGCACTGCTCAGTAGGAAGGGAAACACCCCTGTGTTTGCAACACTCTTTTCAGCACAAATCCAAACCACAGCCCCATACTAGCTACCATGAAAAGAAAACCCAGGTATCCGTCCAAAACCAGCACACTATACATAGCAATGTAGTAGAAATACATGGTAATGACATGTTCATACTAAGGCATTATTACGGACATTGTCATTTAAAGTAGGAGGTTTAATACTGTCTAAAAGGCAAATTTAACCCCTTACTGTTCGGCCACCATTGTGGCACAAGACAAATACTGCTTCTCTTACTTGTTATATAGTTATTTTTAATCTTCTACTTTTAGTGAGCATTGTAAATTTTTAATGAATGTATCTTTAAACATATTTTATGGCTTGCTGTGATTATCACTATTGATATTCTATAACTGATACTGTATTTTTAATTTAACCATAGTGACAGACTACTGGGGGAACTGGTGGCAGCATAGTCTTTTTTGTCATTACTATAACTAGGATCTGGTATTTCATTTTCATCATTCATTTAATGACTAATATAAGCATTTTTAAACATTCTTTTAATCAAAATGGAATATGTTTCCAAGGGTGACCCAGGCCCTCAAGGCATTCCTGGGAAAGATGGACCAGCAGGTCTTCGCGGTTTCCCTGGAGAGAGAGGTCTTCCAGGTGCTCAGGTATGATATAAGCACTAGAACAACTGACATGATGTTTCCAAATACAAGAAAACAATGGATTAGCTCTTTATTTTCATGGAACCTTCTCCTGTGCTGAAAGATGAATGCAATAGGAGAACAAACTTCAAGCATCCAACATTGTTAAGTATCATTGGCTGTATAAGTAAAAACAAATTTATTCAGTTTCTTGTCTTTGGATTTCTACATTCTTCTATTTATGTGTTGCAGAAATAGCCCTTCAACTTCCCAGTGTAAGAGAAAAGCTTTTTTTCCCCTTTTTTTCATTTTTTTAGGGTCCAGCTGGTTTGAAAGGAGGGGAAGGCCCACAAGGCCCACCTGGCCCACTTGTAAGTAAACAGAATAACTTTATGGAAATAGAAACAGTATTCTGTAGTAACGTTTTTAGTTCTTTACATGCTGTGATGTAAAGATCAACACAGTCTGTAAATCAGCAGATAGATGTCATTTGAGGTGGTCAATAATTATTTTCTACTAATTACATGCTAACAAACATTAAAGGAGTGTGAAGTTTATGAACATCTGAAACCTTCTGCTAGCAGTAGGCATGGGATTTATTTGTTGCTTAGTACTTGGCACTTAACTCCTTATTGAGATGAAAGAGGTCTTCCATAGTGGAAAAATCTATTGATAGTCAATAGTGGATTCATGCTGTTGTGGTGGGTTTACTTGGCTGAGCACCAGGTGCCCACCAAGCTTCTCTATCAGTTCCCATTCTTACCTGGATGGGAGGAGAAAGAATACAACAAGAGGCTCATGAGTTAAGATAAAGGCAGGGAGATCACTCAGCAATTACCCTTACAGGCAAATCAGACTTGACTTGGATAAATGAATTTAATTTGTTGCTGATTAAGTCAGAGGAGGAGAATGAGAAATAAAAACAGATCTTAAAAACACCATCCTCACACTCGTCCTTTCTTCCCAGGCTGAATTTGTTCCTGAATTCTCCATTTCTTCCCCCAAAATGGCACAGGGGGACAGGGAATGGGAGTTGTTGTCAGTTCATCACACATTCTGTCTGCTATTCCTTTCTCCTTTCTGTTCCCCTGCTCCAGAATGGGGTGACACCCACAGGAGACAGTCTTCCAGGAACAACTCCCGCAGGGGTCCTTTCCATGTGCTGCAGTTCTTCATGATCTTTTCCAGTGTGGGTCCCTTCCACAGGGTGCAGCCCTCGACTAACAGGCTGCTCCAGCATGGCTTCCCTGTGGGGTCACAGCTCCTGCCAGCAAACCTGCTCCAGTATGGGCTGCTTTGGCCACAGGACAAGGGTAATCCAGGAGCTTCCTCCAAAACAGGCTTTCCACTGGGTCATAGCCTCCTTTGGGCACCCACCTGGTCTGGCATGGGGACCTCCATGGGCTGCAGATAGATACCTGCTCCCTTGTTAACCTCCATGGGCTGCAGATAGATACCTGCTCCCTTGTTAACCTCCATGGGCTGCAGGTGGATATTGTCTCCCTTGTAAGCTTCCCAGGCTGCAGGTGGATACCCACTCCACAATTAACCTCCATGCTCTGCAGGGGGACAGCCTGACTCTCCATGGTGTTCACCCACAGGCTGCAGGGAATTTGTGCTTCCTCCCTGCCTTCTTCACTTGCCTTGATGTTTCCATGGTTGTGTGTCTCACACGTTCTCCCTCCTCTCTCTGACTGTAATTGCTCTTGCCCAATTTTTCTTTTTTTCCCTCCTTCTTAACTATGTTATCACAGAGGCACTGTCACTGACAGGGTTGGCCTTGGGCAGCAGCAGGTCTGTCTTGGAGCCAGCTGGCATTAGTCATTGGTATTGGATGCAGGGAAGCTTATCACATCTTCAATCACCCTTCCTCCCACCCCCTAGATCTTGCCACATAAATCCAATACATCTTTGTTCCTTTGTGAAGTGCAGTTCACTTATGCAGTTGACCCAGTTGTTAAAAAATACTGCTGGTGTTGTGCAGTCGCATAAGCTAGTTTTTAAATATGTGCATCCCCTACATTTGCACCCTTATTACTGCATCTAATAGTTGGAACCATATACTAGCCTATGTATAAGGTTTGACTTTTAACTCATTGTGAAACAGATTGGTTTTGTTTAGATTTGGATAGCAGAACTTTCCAGCCATAAAGAAAAAAACTGATAAATATTCTCCTCTTCTTTAGTAATTCCTGGGTCATGGGAAATGTCACCCAGCCTATTTCTTTCCACCAATGTTTTACAATTTCTTATTTATTTGATATCTTAATAAAAAAACCCAAAATCACAACAAAAAACAAGCCCCCAAAAGTTTGAAGACAGTCCTCTCAGAATCTGTTGAGATTGTTCATTCAGACTTTAGCGATCTCAACATGTTTCAGGAAGAGAACAGATCTGAATCCTATTTTGAAGTGCTTTAAATTTGTTACAGAGAATGACTTTGGGATTATTATTTTTGTCAGAGCATCCACACTGATAAAAAATATTTTTCAATGAAAGTTTAGATTCTGTAGTTAAAGGGAGAAATTGTAAGAATTTTGATAAAGTATAATGAGCATGGTAAAAAATAAATCATATTTTGGAAACTAGTAACAAGCGACTTGAAATCTTCCATAGAAATGCATGGAAAAATAGATCATGCAAGAATAGAAGAATGGCTTATTAACAATATCATTTCATGAATTTCAGAAGAAATGATGCATTATACAATTGCTTTAGAGTTTTAGAAGATATGATGATCAAAAACATCCATTGTTTTCAAGACTTTATCTTTACTATACTTCTTGAGTGAACCATGCTTATAGGAAGGATCAGTGAAACCATTAAAAGTTATGTTTGCTTGGCTAATAACAGCTATGTAAAATCATGTCATTCAGTAATATTCCATCTCAACATTTTAAGCTCAACATAGGCATAAAAATGCATTTGCCAACTTTTTGTAGTTACAGTTTTTTCCTTCTGATTATGATGGAAAAGCAGTGATATGTACTTATTCCTCAAAACAGTGAATTATTCTCCCTTGAGCAGTATGACTAGGTTTTTCCTAGATAGAATCATAAAATCACAGAATAGTTAGGGTTGGAAAGGACCTTAAGATCATCCACTTCCAACCCCCCTGCCATAAGCAGGGACACCTCACACTAAGCCATGTCACCCAAGGCTTCATCCCGCCTGGCCTTGAACACCACCAGGGATGGAGCACTCACAACTTCCTTCCTGGCCAACCCATTCCAGTGCCTCAGCACCCTCACAGCAAAGAATTTCTTCCTTAGATCCAATCTAAACCTCCCCTGTTTCAGTTTGAACCCGTTACCCCTTGTCCTGTCACTGCAGTCCCTAATGAAGAGTCCCTCCCCAGCATCCCTAGAGGCCCCCTTCAGATACTGGAAGCTGCTGTGAGGTCTCCATGCAGCCTTCTCTTCCCCAGGCTGAACAGCCCCAACTCTCTCAGTCTGTCTTTGTATGGGAGATGCTCCAGTCCCTGATCATCCTCGTGGCCTCCTCTGCACTTGTTCCAACAGTTCCATGTCCGTTTTATGTTGAGGACACCAGAACTGCACACAATGCTCCAGGTGAGGTCTCACAAGAGCAGAGTAGATGGTCATGTGCTCAAGAGTTTTTTACATTTAGGTTCTTGTTTCATGTATGCACTTTTATTTATAACTCTGCTGCCTTTTTCACTTCAGTTTCTGATAGTCATCTGCTGGAAGTATTTGAAGTAGGATATACTTAAGTTGCCTGTTCTTTGTTGTCATATTTTTATGCATGTTTTACAAGTATGCACCGGTTTTCAAAACACGGTACAGTTATTCCCAAATGTCAATTGTGTAGATTTTGACAGTCATCTTGACAGCTTTACTTCTTTCATTCAGTGCAATTGTAGTAAAAAAAATCAGCACAGCTATTCCTATTAGACAAAAAGGTAATGCAATTCTGTGTATCCCAACAGTGAGGCTGTCTTCTGTCCCTGTAAATTATATTGAATTAGGAATGCATGAAATGAGGAGAAAAAACCCAAACCATAGTGTAAGGTTCTTGGTTTTGGATTATTTTCTATGCTATTGGAGAAGATCTGCTGTACGGTACTTTTAAGCTTTACTTCTTGATTTCTTAATACTTGGTAGTCAAATTCTTAAAGTTAATTATTGAATTCATAAACTGTTATTCTTTAAATTAAGAACTTGCATTTTTGCTTTACAATTCTCCTTAACACCATGCAGTATATATACATTCCCAAAAGGCACTAAAATAAGGTAGCTGGAAATGGAATGGAATGGAATGGAATCTAGCAGGGAGACCATGCTACCCTGTCTGTTAGAAGAAAAGATGAATCAAAATCAAGAAATCATAGACCAGAACAGTTTCTTCAATCTAAAGGTCATGTCTTGATTTTTTTGAAGGAGGCCTTAAGGCTGTACTGACATCTCAAGCAGATAGCTCAGGTGCAGTGAACCAAAACTCTTCTAAGCATGCACAAACCAGACAGCACAAATTTACTTGACATCAAGTGTACTTGACATTTAACACACCTCACTTTTCCATGCAGGATGCCCACATAGTAGTTGTACCACTACTATCACAGTTTGTCATAGAATCATAGAATCACAGAATAGTTAGAGTTGAAAGGACCCCAGTATCATCTAGTTTCAACCCCCCTGCCATAAGCAGGGACACCTCACACTAAACCATGCCAACACAAGGCTTCATCCAACCTGGCCTTGAACACTGCCAGGGATGGAGCACTTACAACTTCCTCCCTGGGCAACCCATTCCAGTGCCTCAGCACCCTAACAGGAAAGAATTTCTTCCTTATATCTAATCTAAACCTCTCCTGTTTAAGTTTGAACCCGATACCCCTTGTCCTGTCACTACAGTCCCTAATGAAGAGTCCCTCCCCAGCACCCCTAAAGGCCCCCTTCAGATACTGGAAGGCTGCTCTGAGGTCTCCATGCAGCCTTCTCTTCCCCAGGCTAAACAGTCCCAACTTTCTCAGTCTGTCTTTGTATGGGAGATGTTCCAGTCCCTGATCATCCTCGTGGCCTCCTCTGGACTTGTTCCAACAGCTCCATATCCTTTTTATGTTGAGGACACCAGAACTGCACACAGTACTCCAGGTGAGGTCTCGCAAGAGCAGAGTGTCTGCTCTTCACAGACCATATCTATAAGTAAATAAGAGAACAATACCTATAAGTAAAAAGCAACTTTGAATAAAGAACTTTTTCAAAAAATCCCTTTAAAAAGTAATACTTCCAATAAACAGCTCTGCCTAAGGCATGGAACTCAACTGCTAGAGATGAGCTTCTTTTCCTAGCCTCCTGCTCTCCCAAACTTACTCATTTCTTTCCCTCCCAGCTACAGACCTAATACAGTCTCAGTCATGACACTAATTCCATCTCATATTCCCAGAATCACAGAATCGAGACTGATTACAATCCTAAAAATTATCTGCATACCAGCTATTTTATCCTTTGACAGAGTTGTACATTTAACTCACACTTTGCAGTACTCTGCCATAGCAAGCAAGAAAAGCCTCGAGTGGAAAATATGCTTAGTCAAAGACTCTTCGTCTGATTTCAGCTACATTGTACTAGAAAACAAATAGTATCAGTGAAGTCACATTACTAAACACAACAGTAAAATAAATGCACAAAGTCAGCCTTTAACATTGAGCCCCACATATACCAGCAGGGCTCTGGAAGATATGGTAGTATTTTCAAGTAAACCTTTAACACTTTGGCTACTAAGTATACCAAGTCTTTTGGATTTTTAACTGTTCTAACGGATTCCCCTCAGTGATAAAGATCCCACTAACTTTCAGCCCACCTCCAGACATATTCTCTATTCCCATCAGCCACAGAGGATGGCCTCGGTAAGCATTGAAACTCAATTTCACCACTTTTCTATAGAAGAACAGGAAATGAAATCGCTACTGTCTTAAGGGGAACTTGTATCGAGGAATGTGAAGCAAACACACAGAAGTTCTCATTTGGAAACAGAGTTTTGCCTTCACTCCTTTGAAACATCCCTATTTCACACCCATCACCTGCAAACAGGCATCAAGAACAGGAGCTGGTTTTCTCCTCCTCTAGATTTCTTACCAGAACAGAAAACATTGAATAGAAACACTTCTGTTTGCTCATGCACTTATCTTCATCTAATTTAATTGGTGGATTTTGTTTTCCAAACTAGCTGTTAGACACCCTAGGTAATGAATTGAGCACATGCAGGTAAACTGCATTGAAGAAAAGGCAAAACAGAATGAGAGCAATTAGCATCACAAAAGTAAATGTTCAAACCTTTTAGTGATAAATCTATAGAAAGGCCTACTTAAAATATACAGCACGCTTAAAGAAAAACACACTACATTTTTTACCCTAATGTTAGCTGTAAAGAGGACCAAGACCATTTTAAACACATTGTGAAAATACAGCTTGGCAGAAGTTTGTGTAAAAATATTAATGATCCTACTCATCAAAAATGCTGACAACTCGAGTTCAAGAAGTCTCCAATGCTACTGATTCAGAGCAGAGTAAAACTCTGAAGCAAGAATACCTTGTGACTAGGTAACAGATGGTACAAGAAGTGAGATTTCCAAGAAGTTCCCAAGTTCCTAACAATGAAGTGGATCGAGCAAAACCTCTCCCTCTTCTTCTAAAGCCAGAATTACCTTTAAGTTGCTAACTGATAAAGATGGGCTTTTCTACAATTTGGTTCAACTCATACAGCAGCCACATAGAGAGCTGAATATGGACTAAACTGTTTTTAAGCAGTAACTTAGATGCCTATTACCATATTTCAATAGGAAATATTGCTGTGGCCATTTGAATTTCTAACCAGCAAATGTATTATATTTATCAGAATTTATGCAAGTCAAACCAGCCCATCTTTTAACAAAGCCAGTGACAATCCCCCCACCCCCCCTTGATTTTAAATGGTTTCATCATTTTAAAGGAAGATGGTACTCAGGTTCAATATTTTAACATTTACTTTAATAAACTATGTAGATGCTTGCTTTTTGCATAAAAAGAACATATTTTAATTACCTAGCTAAATTAGTACTACTTTTGCCACAACTTACTCAACATTTAGCTTTATGCTAACACCTGTATGAAAAACTTGAACTCAGTACCAAGACAAGAGCCAACAAAATCACCACAGTATAGGACAGAGAGAAATATAAACCCATCTGAAATATTTAGCATCACTGAACAAATCACCTGAACATGCACCCTCAAAACAGAGGAGTTTCTTCTGGCCATAGCATGTATAAAAAAATTAATAGAAATAAATGAGGTTTAAAGAATGACCATAACAGGACCACGAAAAGTTTCCCATGCAGAAGGAATAAAGACAAGAAGATGCACAGTAAGATGCTCATCCTAGGAAAGATACATGAAAATGAACATGCAGCATGGCTCTCTCTGCCCCTTATTCAAAATGACTTTCATTTTATTTATTCCATTGTACTTCAAAATACAGTTCAGACTGTGGAAGTTGCTGCCACGTGAACTGAAAAGGAGCTTAGCAGAATTCCAGAGGAAAAACTGGATATTTACTTTGGATAGTCATGCAAGCCTTAGGAGGAGCAGTTAACAAGAACAGGTGCTGGCAAGGATGTAAAGAGAATTCCTCCAAGGCAGAAGATAACCTCTAACCAAGGGAAAACAGACTTTTATTTTTTTTTTCTTTAAGCAAGTTATTTGACAAAGAGCTTTTATTACATTTCTTATGCTTTCCTGACTGAAACAAGAATCATTACTAAAGACAGAATATGGGACTAGACAGTACAATACCCTAATTCAATATTACAGCGTATGTTTAAGCTGTGCCACGTAAGTTTGTGAGGTGTTTCTGAATTTAAATTCAGATGGTCCACGTTTTTCAAATTCCATAATGGGGTGTGTATAGTTTGGTGTTTTAGTTCAAAACATGAAAGCCTTTTTGAGATGAGTGTCTCGATCATCCCCATTTACCATCCTTTGGTTCAGATCTTGGAGCTCATGATCAGTATTCCATTCATGAGAAACTAAACGGAAGAGAAATTCCAGGGCACTTCTAATACCCACTAGATAATGGGAGTTCAGTGCCAGACAAATTATTTACAGTATAGTCCAGAAATGCAGAGTGTGGATGTCAGGAGCACAGTACCAACAGCTTCTTCACTTTATAAGGCCATTGCTGTTGGGGCCACACTTGCTGCTAAGGTAAATAAAGTCATAGAAGGATTCACTTAGGAGGCTCAGGATTTTTTGCATACTGTTTTCCCAGTAGTGATAGCAGGAATTGTAAGCAGAGTGGAAAGAGAGTTTGAAGTGTAAACAATTCATTGTTTTTGAAGTATACCTTGAGTTCACTATAGCACAAGCAGTGCCCCTTGAGGCACAAAGAGCACCAAGCTGCCCTGTGAGTATTCCAGAAGTCCTCAGTGGGATTTGTTTCCTATTTCATCTTTAATTACTAACTTGTTATGTTGAAACTGTTTTTCAGACCAAAAAAGATGCAGAGTTGACCTTCACACTGGGTTTCTTGCATCTGTGAGGACAACAATTAAACCACAATAGCTTGGGGTTCTTTCACAGTTATCTCATAGCAGACCTTGAGCATCAAATAGCCCTAAAATATTTTCCCATCTATTTTTAGCCAACAGTGGATAGACACAGGGGTGTCATTATAATGGAGTCTTCATTTGCCATTTATAATAGGAAAAGAACTCATGCCACTGGGTGATTTTCCTCCAATTCTCTGTCAATGCCAATTGCTTCTAACTAGCATATATAGTCAATTACAAGCTTTTTTGGCTAGTGCATACATCTGCAAGCATACCAAACAAATGACTGTTCCAAATACTGCACATGCCAATTACTGTGCTTAGAGGGATTTGGACAAAAGAAAGAGGTGCATGAATGTACTACAAAGCAATGGGGTTTTTTCTGTGGTTTTTTTTGTTTCATTTTGGGGGTTTTTGTGTATGTGTGTCCATCGTGTTGTATTGGGGTTTTTGGGGGATTTGTTTGGTTTTTTTTTAACAGTTCTCTTTTATATGCTATTTTTGTCTTCTGTTTGTTTTCTCCCCTTCTCTTACTACTGTGTGGAATGCTGAATGCTAATGAGAGAAAATTCTTTGGAATGTCAAGCAGTCATTTTTCATTAGTTTATTTGGAATAGGATGCCCAAATTGGGCTCTGAATAAGCCAGCTGTAGGCTACCCCATTATCAACACTGAGCTATCTAGCACTAGTCTTCCTCTATATGATAACATTTTTCATTCATGAGAATCTTTGCTTGTTAGTTTGTTAATTAGTGGAAAGTATTGCTTCTACTGTGTAGCATATACAATAGCTATAGTTACATATCTCCTCACAAAAAGTGAGAAAAAACCATGGTTACTAATGAGTTTAGTCTCTATAAGGGAAATGCAAGATAAAGCATGACACTTCCATTCTGTGTTAATTAACAAATAGATTCAAGATTGTGAGTAGCCCTGCAAGAGCACAGCTTAACAAGGAGTTTCGTAATATAACAGGATTGTTTCAGAGTGGGAAAGAGAAGCAATAAAAGATAATAAACATTGAAAAATAGGACAGAGTTAGGAAGCTGCCTAAAATGCTTGTATGAGTTGTGACTGTAATTTAAAGCATTCTGCTTTGATCAGAGGACATTCTCACAAAGACATGAGAGGATCCTTGAAAACAGAAGGTGTAGTTTCTGTTCGTAACTCATGTGGATTTTAAGCATAAAAACTATGCAAAGATAAAGATGCAAAGTTGGCTGAGTAAAAAGAGCTACTAGAAATTATGGCCACTGTTAGTGTCTGCTGTCTGATACAGGAAAAATCTATGACTTACTTAGATTTTTTTCCTGGCTATTCTTGCCTCCTACTGATGAGGTAAACTAAATCTGTTTAGCTGATGAGATGTGACAAGATCAGAGACCCTGGTGGCATATCTGCACGGTACATCATTTTTTCTTGTTGAATTCACTGAAGTCTTAGAAACTAAAACAACAGAAATAGGACTGAAACTTAGGCACCCACCCTGACCCAAATAAATAAATAGACCAACAATTGGAAGGATAAAGGCATCTGATTCCTGCACAAATAGTGTTTGTTGAACGCTCACACAACATCAGATATTACTGAGTTAATTTGCAAAAATATTTGGAGCAACCGTTCATCGTTCTCTTCTGCTCCTGTTACCTGAAGGGAAAAACCCTTTATTGTGGTCAGTCCAAGAAAAATACATCATGATTAAAAGCAAAAACTTGGGCCCTCATAAATGAAAGCATCTTAAAATTCCCGTGTTACAGGAGCCAGCAAATTTGATCATTCTTAAATATGAAAAAACCACTTGGCTCTTCAGAGCCTCAGGCTACACTGCCTATTACTTACAAATGATTCCATGTATCACTCCACTTCCAGTGTGACAGCTGGAAGTGTGAAATTATCAGTTACTTTAAGGTGTTACAAACTGTCTTGTAGGTGTCAAGCTGAAAAGCTAGAGAAGTATTACTGTACAGTAAACAAAACTTTCACAGTGCTCTGTTGATGCAAAAAAGGTGAATTATTTGAAGCACAAACCCCAAAGATGCTGCCAAAGTGTGAAAATACAGAAATACAGATGAGAGGACAGCTGTCTTTGCTTCTCAATTTTCAGTGAGCCAACAGATTTCAAGGTTAATTCTGTTGCTGTTAGTAAAATATTTTTTTTCCCATTAGACTTTGAAGCACAAGGCTAGCTCCCATGCAGAATACAATGGAACAGAATACCCTACTGTCTTTGTTCCCATGCTCTCCTATCTACAGGAAGTATGAGGACTGGCAAAGCTGGATTTCCTGACAGAGTTTGTTGGCCAGTGATGGTGTAAAAAAGCACAAAGAAGCTCTGTCATTCTCCATGCTCTGCCTGTACTAAGGAGAGCATCATGCTTCTATCTCCCTGCACATGCTGACTCTTGTGGAGACACAGGAAGAAGCAGGTTAGATGGCAGTTAACCTCTGTCAAGACACAGGAAGTTTTCCCCTGTGCTGTCAGGAATTCATTTCACACTTGGTCAGAATCTGCCTGTGTGATCAAGGAGGTATTAGGAATTCAGGTGTAAATGTTTTTTCCTCCTGGCTGTTTTCTTGCCATAATGTGCCTCCAAACAGGTGTCCATATCTTTGGTTGTGCATTATAGAGAACTTCATTGGTAGATCACTGTTTGGAAATTAACCCAGCTTGCTGAAATGATTTAAAATCAGCACTCCACATTGTGGCTTTTAACTAACTGATAAACAAATATGGATAGGCCAAAATATAACTTTTTGATTCTGAAATTCCTTTTATTTGAGTAGAAGTTCTAATCTGTACTGTTACCTCTTCCTTTCTGTCCTTTTAGGAAGGTTTTTTAATACCAGAGCACCTTGTTTCATTTCCTTTTTCCCCTTCAGCACTACATAACAGCATATGCCATCTGTACTCTTAGAAAGTGTAATGAGAGGAAAAAACTAGTCCATCCTAGGTACCTCTTTGTTTTTTAGAGCAGTGCAGATTTTTACATATCTACAGAGTATAGACAGGTATATAAATATATAGAGTCATTCTCTCCATTTCAGTTATACCTTACCTGAATTCTCTCCATATAGGCATACTGTATATACCTATAAAGTATATATAGGTATACATGTAGAGAGAGCCATTCTCTCCATTTTGTCTAGTTAGCTTAATCCAGAAGAAACCATAAAGGTACAGCTCAAATGATAAATGGTTATGGAGCTTGGCTCTGTGGCCATTGACATATTTAAAGGAAAGGTTGGCTCCTTATGGAACAACCATAAGCCCTTCACTGCTTCAAGTGAAAGAACTGAGAGGGAATGTAGAAACTGAATTTTATTTATGGATGTTTTGGTAGCTCCAGGTAGAAAGGAATGAAGTAATGACAATAGTATGACTCATTTAAAAGTGAGGCTTATTGATGTTAGAGTAAAACTTTCTCCTCTCTGCTATTATTGTCTGTAAAAATGTATTCTAAAATACACAATTCAGTTTTTTCCCCACATATGGCATCTCAATTTCCCCTTTCAATTTGCAATATTAGGTTGTTAATTTCTGTGCTAACCTGAAGATCCCTGTGCATTCAAGTATCCTCTGTGTGATACATCAAATGAGTCATACTTTAGTGGATTTTTACACAGGTGAATTGACCATCAAAGCAGTGTTCAGCAGGAAACCTGACTAAAAATTTGGGTTGTGTGAGGGTTAGTTCTGTATTTTAATACCGTGAATATTCTTTCATCAAAGTAGTATGGCAGTGTACTTTGGAAGCAGAGGGGAAAACATTCTTGAAAACAGGCTGAAGCACACTTCTATTATGATGAACAAATACAGGAAGGGGTGAAAAAAACCCAAATAGCACTGAATAAGAACTATTGAGTATGAACTTCAGGTTCTTTCAGCCTTTTTATTTACTTGCACACATGCTGAATGTGTATCCTCCTACCAGATGGAATTTCAGTGAATAACAGATTATATTCTGGGTTGACCCGAGTCATGAAAACCACCAGTAGTTATCAGGCTTGTACCAGAATTACCTTGCACTCTTATTTCTTTCCAGGGTTCACCAGGGGAACGTGGAGCAGCGGGCACTGCTGGCCCAATCGGTCTACCAGGTCGTCCTGGACCTCAGGGTCCTCCAGGCCCTGCAGGAGAGAAGGGTGCTCCTGTAAGTAATCACAGAGTCACATAAAACTATTACAGCACAGACATTTCATTTCAGGATGTTACTCTTACCCACTCTAGTATTTGCCTGTTAAACATATCCTCAGAATACCTGATCTAGTCCTTCCTTTTACATTTACAATTAAGTATATAGTAAAATGTTTATTGTTTATTGTCCTAACCTCTAACACCCAGGCAGGGTTAAGCCTGTTATTATCACAGCAGGGAATGGACATAAAAGTCTGTCAAATCATTCTTTCATTAAAACTTTGTACCCGGCCACTCTGCATTACTGTAGGTGTGTATTCGTCATTGGCTTCCATTATTACTTCATATATTTTTCTGATGCAGAAAATTCCTTTTATAGTTTTCCTTCTGTTTTAGGAAGTTTTCTTTCTGTTTTCTGTTTTGTTCTTCCTTTTATAGTTTTCTTTCCGTTTTCTCTTTTCCTACTATTTTTCAGTGGTAGTATGACTCCCTGTACTGAAATCTCCATTACTCTCCTGTGATAATGGTGGATCACTTCTGTTTCTTAAAAACCAGGGTGAAAAAGGTCCTCAAGGTCCTGCTGGGCGTGATGGAGTACAGGGTCCTGTTGGACTTCCTGGTCCTGCTGGTCCTAGTGGATCTCCTGGAGAAGATGGTGACAAGGTGAATCATTAAAATTTGTATTAGTGCATCTATGAGGTCTGTCAGTAAAGTTCTCTGTAGCTTTTCTCACCATAAATACAACAACAAAGCAACTCTTAACCCTGCTTCCCTCAGACTCCTTCTGCCTACTGCAAAAAACCTGAAAAACCCTTCTATAGTCAGATGCCTGAGGAGCAGATGCCATGGGACGCTGGGAGTTGTGTTCAAGACTAACATTTATCCTGGCAAAGGAGCAAGGATGAAAGTGTGGCAAAACAAATCAAGGCAGATTATGACAAAATTAATTCTTGCTTATTTTAGAAACTTTATTTGCTGAATGAGTAGGATAAAATATTCTCAGTAGCGTATAGTGATTTGGAATCACCGAATAGGTTGAGGATGTCAATATAATATATTCACAGCAGAGAGATTCTGCTGACTTCTGGCAGAATTTATGATATAGCACCTCTCAGGATTATCTTGCATGTTTGCTCAGTCCAGCACTGTTCTGTTAGCATGAGGTAAAGGTAAAGATTTTGAGGTTCATTTTTATGATGCATGTGTGTTACTTATCCCACAGAGAATATTTTCTGTGATTTAATTATCTTTTATTATTGTATAAAGAAAACATTTTTCCTGGTGATTTGAATAATTTTGAAGTTTTGAAATATTTTACACTTCAGTGAGAAGTAGTTGTTCAGTTGCATGGAGTTAGATGAGTCTGTAAATCAGAGTGTTTTCATTATAAGTTCATACTGAAGGTGACATGAGGAACACAATTTCCTTTATTTAGAGCTCAGTAGGACTATACTTCAAAGCCAGGTCTTGTTGCCCTTTGGATATAGCAATCAATACCTGGATTAATATGACATACTATTGATCAATGCAGAATTGCCCCCTTTAGACCTTCACACTTAAAGCAACAGCATAAAGCACAGAAGAATCATACCAAAGGGGACATTTAAAAATACTGTTATACTGACTTCAGCTAAGTGTGAAGGAGACCATTTTAAACAATAAGTTTAACTTTTAACTTTCCATTACAGGGTGAAATTGGTGAACCAGGTCAGAAAGGTAGTAAAGGTGACAAGGGAGAAAACGTGAGTAGCAAAATCCTTCGTCCGTTACATTCTTCATCAATAGAAAGTATTCATGCATGAAGTATGCAAGTAGCCTTGCTACATCACTGAACAGAAATAAAGACGCACTTCAACATGTCTTCAAAATAAGGTGAAGTTTTAACAAAACACTAGAGGTGTGTATTTCTAGAGCCATGCCTGTATTTAGTATTTCTCATATTCCTTGAGCTTACAGAATCAGAGTTCAATATTGGGGTATTCATATCTAAGTATATTTATTGTCTTGAAAACACTGTGTGCTTATTAGGATTAATGATTTAGCGTCATAAAAGTAGATTGCTTCTAAAAACCAGATTTATGGCTTACACATAATTAGATGATGTTCTATCGGAGGATACATAAAAATTCAGGCTAATTGCAGGTTTATGATAATTTTATAGAAAAAATGTATTAATAGAATGTGCAAAAAAAGACAAGCCTTTTTTATTTTTAAAGATAACCTTTTTCTTTCCAGTTATTTATGTGAGACTTCTACAGTTTCCAGTGCAGAATCCTTGTCCTTTTCACAACCTTATTTCATTAGATCAGATCACAAGTGCTATAATAAATTATTTGTTATGCCCTATTATCATAAAGAATGTAATATTATACATATGGGTGAGAGAACACTTCTATTATAAACCACAGTTTTCCAAGGAACATACGTATGACCAAGTCTGAAACAGCTTCTGGTCCAGACTAAAATTGCTCCAGCACCTGGGCTAAGGCAATCCCAAGCACAGCTATAGGCTGGGGAAGACTGGATGGAGCAGCTCTGAGGAGAAGGACTTGGGGGTTCCGGATGAGGAGAAGCTGCCCATGACCCGGTTTCAGTGTGCACTTGAGCCCACAACCCCCACATGTGCTGGGCTGCATCCCTAGAGCGTGAGCAGCAGCTCAGGGAGGGGATTCTTCCCCTCTATTGTGCTCTGGGGAGACCCCACATGGAGAAATGCATTCAGCTCTGGGGCCTACAACACCAGAGGGATGTGGAGCTGCTGGAGCGAGTCCAGGGGCAGCCATGGAGCTGCTGCGAGGGCTGGAGCAGCTCTGATCTGGAGCCAGGCTGAGACAGCTGGGCTGGGGCAGCCTGGGGGAGAGAAGGCTCCTGAAGGGAAGACCTGAGAGCAGCTCCAGTGCCTGAACAGGGCCTGTAAGATATCTGGATAGGGAATTTTGACAAGGGCATGTAAGGACAGGGTCAGAGGGAATGGCTTTAAGCTTTTAAAGGGTAGATCTAGATTAGACATTAGGCAGAAGCTCTTCCCTGTAAGGGTGCTGAAGCGCTGGGACAGGGTACCCAGAAAAGCTGTGTCTGCCCCATCCCTGGCAGTGTTTAAGGCCAGGTTGGACACAGGGGCTTGCAGCAACCTGCTCTAGTGGAAGGTGTCCCTGCCCGTGGCAGGGGGTTGGAGCTGAATGAGTTTTAAGGTCTCTTGCAGCCTAAACCATTCTGTGATTCTATGATAATCTGATTTTGAATGCTTTGATTAACTTGGTTAAATTGATTTATCAAATTAAGACATTTTAGAAGTTAGCTTTAAAGCTGTGGACTTGTTCACAGTTAGCTGAAATTCAGTCTTTATCTGTTTGCTCTTATAGTTGTAAACCAGCTGTGGGATACATAAAGATACATTCAGCTCCTCCCTGTCCATCTAAAGAGGTTCATTAACAGTACAGGCCCTATGTAAGTGATAACTTCTGGTGTTTAAAGGAAAGGTCAGAAGAAGCATATGAAGCATTTCATGGTCCAGTTTCACTTTGGGCTTTGCATATTATCAAATGCATATCCTTTTGTTTTCACCTCTGATGTGCTTCTTCATTAGAGGTGCTTCTGCATTAGAGAAATGCAGAAGAAACACATGCTGCAGTTGGGGCTGTTCAGCCTGGGGAAGAGAAGGCTGCATGGAGACCTCAGAGCAGCCTTCCAGTATCTGCAGGGGGCCTATAGGGATGCTGGGGAGGGACTCTTCATTAGGGACTGTAGTGACAGGACAAGGGGTATCGGGTTAAAACTTAAACAGGATAGGTTTAGATTAGATATAAGGAAGAAATTCTTTCCTGTTAGGGTGCTGAGGCACTGGAATGGGTTGCCCAGGGAGGAAGTTGTGAGTGCTCCATCCCTGGCAGTGTTCAAGGCCAGGTTGGATGAAGCCTTGGGTGTCACGGTTTAGTGTGAGGTGTCCCTGCTTATGGCAGGGGGTTGGAACTGGATGATCTTAAGGTCCTTTCCAACCCTAACTATTCTATGAGTCTATGATTTCTCTTTCAGATCCTTTTAGCAGACCAGCTAGTTATACTTAGCATTCAACTGTGACTACAATTCCCATCGTGGCATTTGGGCATGTTCCAGCAAACCTGTTGTCATGGTTTAAGCCCATCCAGTAACTCAGAACCATGCAGCTGCTCACTCCCTCCCTCCCCTTTCCCCCCTGCTGCTCCTGGTGGCATGGGGAGAAGAATCAAAAAAATGTAAACCTCACGGGTTGAGATAAATCCAATAACTAAATAATTTCTAGTAACAGTCCAATAACTAAAGTGTAATACAAAACTAGTACTACTACTAATAATAAGGGAAATAACGAAGGAAGAGAATGCAAAACTAAACGGGGAAACGTTGAAAAAGCAATAAATACAACCGCTCACCACCTGCTGACTGATACCCAGCCCAACCTGAGCAGCAGTCTGGGCCTTCTGGGTAACTCCCCCCCGTTTCTATATTGGGCATGACATGCTGTGGTATAGAATACCTCTTTGGCTAGTTTGGGTCAGGTGTCCTGTCTCTGCTTCCTCCTGGATTCCTGTGCCCCTCCTCACTGGCTGAGCATGAGACTGAAAAGTCCTTGACTGGGGTGAAGTGCTACTGAGCAACAACTAAAACATCGGTGTGTTGTCAGTGTTGTTCTCAGACTAAAGCTGAAACACAGCACTGAACCAGCTACTAAGAAGGAGAAAAATAACTTACAGTTGAACTGCTTTACAAGTGAAGTGCAGCAAAATCCTTTCGAGAGCGTATCCTATATTTTCAGTCTCAAGGTCTGAGGCATTTGGGTATATAATGTTTTTCTTGAAATACAGGATTCAGTGTTCAGGCCTGGTTAGTTGAAGTGAATATTACCCCATTTCAAGTCAAGTTGTTTGTCTCAATTAGAGTAATTTAACCCTGACAGTTCCAGAATGTGTTTATTTCAAATCATCTTTCCTTTAAACATGCTGATGGATATTGGGGTAGGGAGAAAGGCCTCTGGAAGGTTCTGAAGAGGAAGGACAGCACAATTTTGTTGTTGATGTACATTCTATCTTGAGTTTTAAAACCTTCACAGTCACAGGAGCCTTCATTAGCTAAATAGTCTCTCCTGGTGATTCTCATCATTCCCCCTCCATTTGTCCTCCACAGTAATGGACAAAAAGAGTCTAGCCATGTCTCCAAATAACTTCTTACTAATCAATTGAAAAGTACCTTTCAATGATACTTTATATCAAAATGAGTATTTAAATGAGATTAAAAATGTGTAGATCTCTTTCTGGGCCCTGAAAAATAAAGGAGCAGGTAGAGAAGCATTCTGCAGAGTGTAGGAATATTCTGTAATGATATGATTTTGCTAATTCCCTTTCTTATGGTAACATCCCCCCCTCCAGTCAACAGGAGCATTCCTAGGACTCCTTTCATTTCGTTTCACCATAGAGAATAAAAGCCTTTGCTTCCTCTATTGCTATCGTATATGCGACAAGAAAATTGTAAAAGTGAAGAAATACATAGCCTGACACTTCAATCTCCCTAGAAAATAAGATACTCTAAAACCTACGTAGAATAAAAAGAAAGAAAGAAGAATTAAGAAGTCCCCTTTCTTAATCTCCCTGTAAAAGGTAGAATAATCCAATTTTAGCACTAGTAACTTTTTAAATCCAAGGATCATTCTGCACTAAATTCCCAGCCAAGGAACTGCAGACAATTTTCTTGCCATCTGAAATAGCAGACTGGAATTCAGCCCTTGCCAGCTGCAAGGCTTTTTGCTGTCCTTAGCTTCACTTTCTATCAGTCTCATCTCTACAGCTGGTGCAAAACCCAGCCTCAACCTACTACATAATTTTACTTACATTATAAACTAGTATCTTACATTCCTGTACTCTATTTGTTAGATACCTTCATTATGTTGTATCTGCATAACTGTCTTCTAAATTATGTGTGGTGTAACATGGAAAGCTATTATTCTGTAAGGAGACTGAAAGAAATTAAGACATTCGTCTCAGAGACATGTTTTTTACCATTCTGTTGAAAAGAGACTTAGTACCAAAGAGTACACGTCTCCAAGAGCTAAACAACAACTTAGACGTTTTCATGTCACCTGGAGGTCATTTGTGCTGTTACAAAAACCATTTGCAATTTCAAGTTTTTGAGAGAGAAACAAATAATGATTGTGCTGAATGGAAGAGACTTGTAAATAATGCTACATTCTCTAAGAATAAATGTAGAGATGCTTAATAGACCTTCATCATGCAAATAGGGTTGTCTCTATATTTGCTTTTAATCTCATTTCAGATGCCATAATCACTAACTTTTGGATGTTTGTTTGTTGCAGGGTCCTCCAGGTCCACCAGGTCTCCAGGGTCCTGTTGGTGCCCCTGGTATAGCTGTAAGTAGCTTAGAGCAAACCCCAGTCTTGCTATAACTCATCTTGGAAGTTCTTTTAACTGCATCCTCTGTACCTAGGCATTTATTAAATCACTATTAACAGTTCTGTCGTTGTCAACTTACATGCAGTTGTCTATTGTAAGTAAGCCTGCATAGCTGTTGTTCTATTGCTCTGTTCTTCATAGCTGTTATTCTGTTACTGCAGGGTAGTAATTTGATGACAAGGTGTAATGGGTTAAAACTTAAACAGGGAAGGTTTAGATTGGATATAAGGAAGAAATTCTTTCCTGTTAGGGTGGTGAGGCACTGGAATGGGTTGCCCAGGGAGGAAGTTGTGAGTGCTCCATCCCTGACAGTGTTCAAGGCCAGGCTGGAAGAAGCCCTGGGTTGTATGGTTTAGTGTGAGGTGTCCCTGCTTATGGCTGGGGGTTGGAACTAGATGATACTGGAGTCCTTTCCAACCCTAACTATTCTATGATTCTAATTATTAAAAATGAAGTAGTGTAAATAGTGAATGGGACTGTACTTTCAGTGAACTTGGTTGATGGTTTGTGTAACAGCCAGTGGTAAAATCACTTCGGTACCAGATATACTTAAAACTAAAATCCACCTGATACCAGGTGCATCGCTTTTATTGTTATTTAGAAGGTTTTGAATTCTTGAAGGTACCATGAAGATTGGTAGAACTATATCCAACTCATAGTTACTGATATGTAGGTATTCAGAAGCTACAAAATTTATGCAGATGTGAAAGGGAAGAGGTATTCAGGGAAAATCTTTGTAAGACATGCAGCACTATTTGACCTACATTAAACCAGGACATATGCTGGTATTTTATTTGTATAACAAACTTCATTCAGTCAAGGTGGTGTAGATGCATTTGTAAAGATATCAGCATGATTCTGAGCCCGCTTGCTGTTGTTTTCTGCTGATTTCCATGGAGCTTTTTCTGTTATTATCAAACCTATGATATTTTTTGCTTTTCACTGTTTCCAAATAGGGAGGTGATGGGGAACCAGGCCCAAGAGGTCAGCAAGGGATGTTTGGGCAAAAAGGTGATGAAGGTCCTCGAGGATTCCCTGGCCCTCCAGGCCCTATTGGCTTACAGGTAGATTCCTTTATTATTTACCCTCTACATGTTAGCATCCTGATTCTTTCAGAAACTGCATATTGTCTTCTATTAAATAAATGATAGCATCAGTTAATAAGAATTGAAATACCCTATATTCATAGAGTTCATGCATAAATAGCAGATTAAATGCTGAAGGAGATAGATTGGTAGAATGTTCTGAACTCCTGGCTACCATAGGCTTTAGAATTTCATTTGATTATTCATTCATTTTGGAGTCTGACAATTCCTGCTTCACTTCTTTTTACTGGAGGTGCACATATTAAAGAAAAGATTGGAGGGGTATTTAACATGTCCTAGTCATTTACCTATTGTGAAAATAAATGTAAATTGTATTGGCAGCATAGTGTTTTCTCAGTGATACCATCACAGAGATGTTTAGAAAGATTAGCAGAACTCCATGATGCTTGCACACTGCTGCCATCACTGGCATGTTCCTATAATTTCATGTTTCTTCCTCTTCAAATTGTTATTTTGAGTCAAAAGCCACAAAGTAAGCATACAATAAAATGTAGGCTTCTCACTGCTGCATCCAAAGAATTACAGTTGACAAATTCTGCTTTTTCAAAAAATTGTATTTGCTTAATTATGACAGAACAAAGAACAAGACATTTAGGGCCTTCGATTAACTTCCGTGTAATTAACATTAGAGCGCAGAACACTTTGAAGCTATTTTTAATCCATGCATTAAGCTGTAATATGAAACATAAAAAATGGAACCCTGAACCTGTACCAGTTTTAAATTCTGTTATATAATGCAGCTCACAAAACTTACGATGAAGTACGTAAAATGTTGCAAACCTTCATGCCTTCATGGAAAATCAGAGACTAATTATTAGTGTTGGAAGGGCCCTCTGTACATCACCCAATCCAACTCCCTGCCAAGGCAGGGGCACCCAGAACAGGGCATACAGGAACACGCCCAGCCTGGTTCAGATGTCTCCAGAGAGGGAGACCACACAAGGTCCCTGGGCAGCCTGTGCCAGTGCTCTGACACCCTCAACACAAAGAAGTTCTTCCTCATCTCGAGGTGACGCTTGTTGTGTGTTAGTTTGTGGCCATTGCTCCTCGTCTTGTCACTTGGCACCACTTGAAAAAGTCTGGCACCATCTTCCTGGCACCTGCCTTTGAGCTGTTGATCTGCATTGATGAGATCCCCTCTGAGGCTGCTCTAAATAGTTCATTACTGCACCAACGTGTTTAGACTCATATTGCCTTTGAAATGGAAATGTCTTTATTTTCTTAACTCCAAAATCTCTTAACTCCAATAAGTTATTCCTAAATTTTATTCTCAACTGTGAAGTTTTTTACTATTTTAAAGAGAGTAAAATAAAATTATTCCTGTTATTTTTCTCAGCTCTACGATACTATTTCAATTGATGTTTTTCAGTAAAGTCCACCTTCACATTTTAAGTTTAATAAGCACTAAGCTACATAAATGTAAAAAACAATTGGTTTGAGACTTACACGAATTAAATATGTTAAATGAGGAGTTTTATTTCTCTGATTAGGATTTTGATTTGAATATGTTGGTTCCTGGATTGAGAGCCCTTATTTGTTAGTAGTATTGAAGTACCTTTGAGAAATCAAAGAGTTTCTTTGAGAAATCAGGAGTTTCTTCTATTCAGTAATCCAAATTTCATGGTAATTATGAACTGCTGGGGAGTAACAACTTTCTCTGTGTTACAGATAGTATTGCACAATATCACAGTTCAGTTAAATTCAATTGATATTACCTACATTGGATATTAAGTTAAAAGTATTTTTGTTCATAAAATTGAACATCGGTAATTTTGAATATTGATTACCTTAATTTTTGAATTTCCTTGCTATTTAATTTTGTTAATATTTCTAAAAGTAGGGAGATTTCTAACAAAAGAGTTGAAAGTAAAGAATAGCTGAAAACCCCTATGGGCCTAGGTTATCTTACAGTCAATTTATGTAAATTTTTGCTTCAATTTTGAATATAAAACACCTCAATTGCTTCTTGCCAAAAGGAACTGAAAATACTATGTCCAGGAATGCATGAAATATTGATTCAGTGAAATTAGTGGGATTTTTTCAAGGTTGAAATAGGAGTTCACCAAATAGTTTTGGAAAGTTTATGACAGAAATATCAAGTAAATACTTAATTGCCTTCAAAGGTTTATAAATACCTCTTCTGCAAGCAGTTGAATGAGCTGTTTAGGATTAGCATGAGTATGAATTATAATGGACAAAGCATTCAGCTTTTTAAGTTAAATATCTTTCTATTTGCATGGGGTAGAATTGAGTAGACTGTTCGCAGCTGGAAGATCTAGTTTGTTTGAGGTGGGATTCTTCTCTCTGACTATCAGCTCTCTGAAGACTAGTCATGTGGTCCAGGTCCAGGCTTCTCCTTTAGTCACATTTTAGAACAATTAGCTACAAATTTGTTATTTTTAACTCCTCATAATGAAAGAAAAAGTTTAAGTCAATTCAGATTTCACTTGCTGAATTATTACAGTATTACCAAAAATAAGCATGAAATAAGTTAGAAAGTAGTAAAACTTAGAACCAGATCTTAATGTAGTGTAAGTCAATGTAATGCTGCTGACTCCGATTCAAGGGATCTGCTTTTTATAGAAGACAAACTTTGATCCTACTTTTAGAAATGCCCAGCTTAGTGGTGATACTGCTTCTGGCTGTGGTAATATTATACTAGATTTCAGATCAGGGAGATCTTATTGCAGCATTTCAGTTCTTAAAAAAGCCCATCTTAAGAAAGATGGGGAGAGACTTCAGCATTCCTGTGGTGACAGGATGAGGTGTGATGGGTTTAAGCTAAAAGAGGGAGATTCAGGCTGGACATGAGATAAAAGTCTTTTACAATGAGGGTGGTAAAACACTGGCACAAGTTGCACAGAGAGGTGGTTGATTCACCACGCCTGGAGACATTCAGGGTCAAGCTGCATGTGATTCTGGGCAGCCTGCTCTAGGTGAAGATGTCCCTGCTCATTACACGGGGGTTGGACTAGATGAGCTTTGAAGATCCCTTCCAACCCCAAACCATTCTATAATTCTATGATAAGCATCAGCTACAGTTCCTTTTCTTGGTGTTTGTTAGTAGTCAAACTTGGACAGTTTGCTTCTAAGAACATGTTTGTATAACCCAGTTCAATGCCTCTCAGCAGGATTTATTACCTCCACTGGACACCTTATTAAAGCAGTTGCAGAGCTTCCAGTACTCAGGTAGCTTAGGCATCCTTACATACCACTTCATTGTGCTGCACTGATCATGTTTTCTTTACATATATATGCATCATATCATAAATCAAATCAAATTATCCAGATGCCCATCTGGGGTCTGGATAATGATGGCAGTGTTTTTAACATCAGCCACCCACCCCAGCATTTCTGTGTCAGTTTTTATTTGGTTTTGGTTTTGATTTGCCTTTTTTTTTCCCAAAAAAACTTTCTGCTTTTCTTTCCTTTCTTCCCTTTTCCTTTTTCTTTCCCTTTCCCTTTCCCTTTCCCTTTCCCTTTCCCTTTTCCTTTCCTTTTCCCTATCCCTTTCCTTTCCTCCCCTCCCCTCCTCTCAAGTTTCACTTGTAGATCTGATTTATGTTGTTTCATATTGATTTATAACTCATCATTGCAGGTACCCTTCTTACAGTTTTCTCCTCCTCATGTTTTAGGGTCTGCCTGGTCCACCAGGTGAAAAGGGTGAAAATGGCGATGTGGGCCCAATGGTAAGACTTATTCCCCATTGCTCACTCTGGAGGACATAAGTACCATCTGTGTATTCCTGTCTTTTCTCTGTAGCTCAGAATTTGAAAAGCTACTCCTGAATTTGGTGCATGTGTATGAAACATTTTGTGTAACAGAAACTCTCTTTGGCATTTACTTTTTATCCCACATCTATCTCCTCATCTTTTATGTCAGGATTTAGGTAACTCAAGAAAATAAAAGACTTGGTAGCAAAGCAGATGCTGTGTGTGTCTGAGACAGGACAGTGGCAAGCAGGTTCAGGAAAGAACAACTAAAAGGAGAGACTATTGCACCAGAGTGTTTGGAGATGCTTTTTTGAAATTCAGAGCAGTGTACCTGAGCTGCAGGGGATTGCAGGCCAGAAGATGGTAAACACTCTTTGGCTGCGTTCACTGTTTCTCTGAGTGATCTTGAGTTTATACTGTTGCCAGAATTCCTGACTGAAATGCAAGCTACCTATTATACATTTTCCTCCAACAGCCTGTGCCAAGCCTGGATGCTTATTATTGCTCATCTGTAGGCACCATAGCTGTTACCAGTAATATAAGATGCTCCAGAGTCACTGCACAGTGCAATAAGTATGCAGTTAACATGCAGAGAAAATACAGTGCAGGACACCAATATCCTAAGCATCTGATCTTTTCCAGATCAGGTACTATATACACATAGCCTGGATCCCCTGTCCCATTGTGAACTCATGTAAGGGGCAGCAGTCTAGCCCTGCGATTTTTGTAGCAGTACAAAGATTAAAATCCCTATAAGGATCAAGCATATTATTTTTCATTGGCCAAATAAGTCCCATTATGAATGTAACTATATAAAATTTTCTCTCGGATACAGGGTCCACCTGGCCCTCCAGGTCCAAGAGGTCCCCAGGGTCCTAATGGAGCTGATGTAAGAATTAACATATTTTTTGTTCTCTCAGTAATTCAGTAATAAGCACTATACTGTGGATAACTATATTTGGGATAACTAATATCTTTTATTATTTAGGGTCCTCAAGGACCACCTGGCTCAATTGGCTCTGTTGGAGGTGTTGGTGAAAAGGTGAGTATTGATAATAACCTCCCAGAAAGAGAAATCATTAGAATAGAATATGAATATACATTTGGATTCTTCTTTAGAGCTATATAGCTATATATTACAGTTCCTAAATATCCTTCATTGACCTATTGGCTGTAAACCATTGTTAATAATAACTATAGCTCTATTCCTAATGGCTGACTTGCCACTGCTGGTATTTTTATTTCACATTTTACATCACAAAAATATTTTATAATCAGAGGAAAGAGCTTTGGAGCAGAAAAGGTAGCTTTTGGGTGAAGGATTAAAGTCAGGTTATGGTGATTTCCATAACTACATCATTTGATGTCTACAGTAACATTATTGGCTTCAAGTATTTTTCATGTTATGCTTGTGTATTTTAGAATATCATATACTCCTTTATCTGTAACTTTATAAACTGTTACAGAACATATCAGTGGTAAACATACCTATGAAGTGAAGCAGACCTGAAGCCTCAATATGTATCTGTTCCTCATATGGATAAATACAGTTCCAATAAAGTCAAATATATGAGGATGATTTGTGTTATTTGAAAACTTGCCTTAAGACTGACGCTATATGACATGCATTTCTCAAACTATTTTAATGGCTGGTTTCAGTTCTTTATTCAGAAAATGTCCTACCAATATATGTAGTGATTTTCTTTTTAATTTCATATCTTACCCAGAGCATGTAATAAGCTTTCCTTTTCTGAAATGGCTGATTTCTGTGTGACTTATTTGAATTGCCAGTGTAAACTATTATAAAATGCTGAGCAAACAGAAAATTCAAAAGTTTCCTGAAACTCTTATGTTTGTTTTACCAACTTAGATGACCGTATCATGCATGTAAGCCTAAAAGCATTTTATTGTAATGTTACAGATTTAATACATTTTTTTTCTCTAAATTTGGATTTTGAGTGGAGTATAAGGTGAAGGAAACAGAACACAAATGTATTCAAATAACTTATTGAGAAACTATGTAGATTTCTCATATTTAAATATTTACCACGTATCGTATGTATTCAAAGAAGCAGTGATGTTAATGAATCCTAGAAAAGACATCCCTTGGAATGCCAGTATTGGTAAAGCTGACTCTATTGTTAACCTTTCAGAATATGAAGCAAGGTTTCCCCTTCTCTTACTTGTCCCATCAAATACCTTTTCCCTCATCTTCCTCATATACCACTACAGAATTTCAGCACCTCAGAAGTCTTAACTTCTGCTCCTTTTAACTTACCCACTTACATACTCTCTCTTTGACACTGTATACCTATATTGTACCTCTAGTTACAAATCCATCAGATCTATGAAGTTACAAGTAATGACTCGGGTATCAAGTCAATCAAAATCACTTATATTTGTCATTATCGTCATCTTGATCACTGTCCAAAAGTATGTTACTGCTTCACAAAGCCTTTAGGTATTCCTTCTTTTCAGAAGATAAGGAAGTTGCCATTATTTTCACAGCATCATTTGTATGACAAGTAATAAATATAATGAAAATCTGCAGTTCATCCTACCAGCTTCTTCTCTTGTGATGACAAAAGATCTTTCTTACGATGCTCTTCAATATTGTTTCATTTCCAACCCTTATTCTGTGATTCTGTGATTCTATGATTGTTGACATATACCATAAAATTTTGGTTGTAAGTCTGGTTTTTTTTTCACTAAAATGTGAAATGTGTTACATGTTATCTTTAAATAGCTCTTCACTTATATTAGAGTCATGTTAAAAGGAATAAACGACTTCTTATCAGTATGACCAGACTATTCTTTTTAATAGAATCTTTGGATGTTTAATGACTTCTTTCTACTTACCAGTGCTCTGATGTGGGGTGAAGAGAGTACTGGAATGATGTAATATGATATACAGCTTAATGGAAAAGTATGTTACTTTGTCTCCCTTCTTTATCTTTTGAGATCAAATGGTACTAAGCCCAAGCAGTTGAAACTATTAACTTTACACTGTAGTTTGTTCATGGTAGCTCTTTCATTTCTTAAGCTGACAATGCTTTGTTTCATTCCCTGTTTCTCAGGATGTGGCTCTGAGCATCAGCTCGCATGTTACGTAGCAGTGACATTCTTAGGTCTTCAATACTTTTTACCCCAAATTTCGTAAGTCATACAAAATATATCCTTCTGCTTGAGTGCCTTATTAACAAGGGTATTCCCTCTCATCTCCCAGTGTTGTGAGGTTGTTCCTTCAGACTGTTTTAAAAGACAGCTTGGCCTCATGAAGGACACAGGATTTGGTTTTCTCTCTGGGAAGAGTACCAAAAATGTGTCTGAATATTAGCGTTGGTAGAGATGGGGAAAAAAAGTTATTAGAAAAAGAGAGTGCGTATGTCAGTGAAACAGAAACAAACGGCACTGGGGTACTGAGAAAATGGATATTATGAGAACACCACATCCAGGGGAGCAGCTATTTTTTACTGCTGTAAAAAAACCCCACTTTCTATAATATGTGGCCTATTGAAGTCAATAGAAATTTTGCAATTGGTTTCAAGCATCACTCTAATTCTTACTGTTTCACGATCAAATTATATTCCAGTCATTTTGTTAAAACATTGACTTATTTGAGCTCCTTATGCCTTTGTTTTCCCTGTAACTCTTCTATGTGATTTAGAATCACTATTTGTGATTATCAGCTCACCAGATTTAATTCAAGAACATGATATTCAGACTGTTTATCACTGGTTGTCATTTCTATTTCCTGTTGCTTATTTCTTATTTCCCATGTTCTCTGCATTCACACAGAGAAGCTTCCAAATATATTATTTTGGAAGTTTTTATTTATTCTAATGAATTTTCTCCTGATCAAGTTTTAGTACATGCAAGTTGGTTTTTTTTCTGATTTAGGATACCTTCCTTCTTAATTTCAGTTACTTTTTAATAAGCTCTGCAAGCACAGAAATCATGAAGAGTTGTTTTGTCAGTAGGAATTCCTGCAGTGGGAGGGTAGTTCACACTTTTCAACAAAACATGCATTTTCTCTTCTTCATTCCCACACATTTGTTCCCCAGTGTTCTTCTTATTACATCATCATGCTTTGGCCCCTGCATCCCTTTCAGGAAAGACAAAGCACACTGTAGATAATGCGATGCAGTGCTGATTGTAGAGAGTGTGGAAAAGTGTCAAATGTTTTAACCTGTCACTGTGGAGGAGTGAGATAGATTTTCTTACTTACATACTTGAATGGTTAGACTAGGAGAGATTTTGTCACTGATACTGGGGTTTCAAAGCCTCCTTATCTTCTGGCAAATTACAGACATTTTCTGTAACCCATAGTGCCATCTACTTTTAAGTAACTTCTTGTTTCCTCTGCTGTACACACAAAGGCCTAAATGTTCAAAGACATCTTCAGTACAGATGTGCATGTAGCCTTGCATTTTCAATGGCTGTAGCTTCCATGGACTGGTCTAGAAGTCTTGAGAATTACACTCAACTAGAACTACTTGAATCTAGCTTCCACACAGAAATTACTCTCTTTGTTGTACTTACAATTGAGAAAAAGCAGAAAAACAAAATGGACCAACACATGCTTATCTATGGTATCAGGCCACACACAGTATGTGTTAAACTGGCCGAGTCAATGAATAGTGCAAAATGAATGTCTGCAGAACCTAAGCATTGTTTCTGCAGCCTCTCAGAGTTTAGATCTGGTTTACTGTATGACAAAGTCTGCTTAGAAAACCACTGCATTCATCTGGGATCATCCTCCTTCCTATTATATTATTCTAAAATTATTTTTAAAATAGTACACTAATAAGGAGTCCAACAGAGTAAACAAGTGAAATCAATACTTTACGTGCTTAATCAGCCATTGATTTCTACTGCAGATGGAAGTGAGAGGACAATATCAATTGAATATTCTCGCCCTTAAGGTTAAACCTTAAAGTTTTAAGGTTTTTAAACACATTTGATCTAAACCACATCTGATGAGTTTGCGTAGGCATCTTTATGTGTGGGTATCATTTTTCCACACACCTCTGTGCAGACAATTGCAAAGTTACTTGAATCAAGATGTGTCTGTCACAGCCTATGCTACCTGGGTATCTATCCTCACAAATTACTTTTAATAACTTTTCATGAACTCGCTTGGCTGTGATCTCTTTTCATCCTTCTCCATCACTCCACCATGCTTGTAAACATAAGCCCTCCCAGAAAACACAGCACAGCTTTAGAATTTCTCACTTGATTAAATTTAACTCTCCACAGAGCCATTATATATATATGTATATATATCACAGTCACATATGCATACCAGTGTGAAAAGGGATTGTCTTCTAGCGTTACAATTTCTCTGTCTGCACTTTGTATGGAGAGTTCTCTAGAACTGGTCATAATAAAGACAACAAAGGACTTTTATACTACTGTCCTTAGCCTGATAGCAAACATTCTGCTTAGTTAATCCAAGGAGGTTTTCAGAATTAAACATGTCCATGAAATTACATGACTCTTTGTAGTTAAAATGTCTGTCTTTGCTTGTTGAAATTCTGTCAGAGGAAGACTTTGCCTATCTAACTATTAAAAGATCCAATACAATAACAAAAGATAAAAAAGTTCCAGAGGTGGAATAAATGTATTATTATATCATAAAATCTATTTCCCAAAAGAATATGAGTTATTTGCCATGAAGAAGGTGCATCAGATTGTGAATTAATACTGTCTTTACTAAAAATGTGAAGAATGACAAGGGCAAACAATAACCTACAGATCACACAGGGTTTTGTAGCTATAAATATGCACTCCGTAAATATATATCAGCTACAGTCTTCTCTATCTAAACATTACTTAGCTCCTATAACAGCTATCTAAAACTAGTATAACTTTTTATGGAACCTGATATTTGGAATATAAAAACCAGTGTCAGAAAAAACAAGGACTCCCTACAGGGACGAGTCATATTTTTTAATAGAGCAATGATTTAGAAGTGTTAATCTGAGATGAAACTTCAACTGGTCTCATCTTTTACAGATGCCCTTTAAGGGGAACATCTTTGACATTCTCCAGTTTACTGTTTTCCACACTGCTGCTTACTGGGGAGTTACTATGCACAGAGCTTATATAGGCTGCCTCAGTCTTCCAGTTTGGACATGCATGCTATAGTAGGGGCCCTGAGATCCCAGAAGCACAGTTTTCCTCTGTTGTCCCCAGGTATAGATCATTATGTTGTAGAAATCCCATCTTTTCTCTTGTTGCATGATGTCATAAAATGAAAATGTGTTTGTCAATGGGAAGGGTAAAAAGTGCATTAGATATCAAATGTGAATCATAATAATCAGAAGGGCAAAGAAAGAACTTACTCAGTGAGGAACTTAGAATAGTATATTGGTACAATTACTTATCAGGAAAGACTTGACACAATTAGTGCTCTTAAGTCACTCGGTTTGTCCTGCAGTGGGGATACCTGTTGAAAGAGTCAATTGCTGCAAATGCAAATATGTCTAATAAAACACACCACAGTTTCTAAAGGCAAATTCACCCTTTCAAAGTGCCCTTTCTAAAGGCATTTTAATATTGCTCCTAAAATTGTGGTTATCTGTTCTTTATCCTACTCTTGAATTCAGTTGGGTACTCAGATCTTCTCCCATTCATCTAACATAATACTTACACTGGGCCAGATTCTGGTCCCAGAAAGGTCATCATGCTGCCATTGGCTTCTGTGAAAAAAAGTTCAGTAACTATACCACGAGACTGTTGTAAAATTCATAGTTTATAATTCATAGTTTTTTACTGTCCAGGTGGAAATGCCAGATGTGCATGTTGTATTAATTGATTTTCCATAGAATGAAGAGGGGTGTGCAGGTCCTACAGGATATAAGGGAGACACGGATTTATTCCCAATGTGTCTTTGAGTTCAGTAGATAGGATTGGGTGAAATGCATTTTCAACACCTCTGCTCTTGTTTATAGGTATAGTTATTGTCAAGGATCATTTGGTTTGGAAAAAGAATAATTATGGGGGAAAAATACTCCTCCATTACATTGAGAAATCCTTTGGAATAAAAACATACTAGTTCTTGTCTCAGCACTCCATGGCAATTACAAAGCAGATTCTGTTATCCTTTCACAGCATTGTGTGTCTGTGATGCTAATAGCTAATTATTCTATCAACAAAGTAGTTTTCTAAAAGGGTTATCAGACCACTGAGCTAGAAAATAATCAGTCATAGCTAAACATTAAAATGAACAACTGCAAAGATAGACTTTGGCTTAATACTGTGTATTAGCTCAAAAAGAGACTGAATCAACTTAAATGTTCACTTAAAATGTGTAATTTTGACTTGAACAGATTTTCTTCATACAGTTTCATCCTCAAAGCCATCTCCTGTTTTACTAGCTAACAGCTACTATTTTATCCTTATATTTTCCTTTGTATAATAGCAGCAATAGTATCTTCATTCCACTGATGTTCATTTCCAATTAGCTTCCTCTTATTTGTAGAAACTTGCTTCCATGCAAAATATATCTCCTAAAGAAAAAAAAAATATACACAGTCAGTATACTTCTTTGGCATTTCTGTGACAAGAAAAAAAGAAAGATGGCAAAGAGGAAATCTGCAATAGATGGGATAATAAAGGGGGAAATCTTCCAAAGCCCAAAGGGCAGGTTAGTCTGCCAAGCTCACTTAAAGCTTAGTTTGCTATATTCTCTCTAAAATTTCAGATTCCCTTTCTGCAAACCCATGTGTAACTCAACACCCTTTACGTAGACCAAACATAAGACAGGTCTTGTAAGCTGTTAACATGAACAAGCACAAGAAGCACATGTAATAACAAGTAAATTCATAGAAATATACTCCCTAAAGACTCATCAATATATCCTCTCAAATTTACAGGGTGAACCTGGAGAAGCTGGTAACCCTGGACCTCCTGGAGAATCTGGAACATCTGTGAGTATTTTGGGTTAGTTTTATACTTAACACTTAATATGGTGAACTAAGGTATTTGGTGGTGCTTACTTTAGAAAGCATTTCATCAAATTACATGTGTACATTTTCTTTACACTTTCAGTGAAGCATTTACACCTTTAAAATGCAGTTTGCTTCTGCATAATTATAGCCACATCTTGTACTAACAAATAGAGGACAAAGCTGAAGACTTCTTAAAAGAGTACTTATTTTTCTTCCAAATGTATTAACTTTGACATCCAGTTGACGCATTTTTCTCTCTGAAGACAGTTCATTGGTGCAAATTGGGTTCAGATATTGGCACTTCACCTGAGATTCACAGGTTTTCCAACCTGAGGCTGAGGCCCTATTTTCCCATTTACTTGCCAGCATTTAGTGAGGAGGTCTGCCTAGGTCTGACAAACAGTTTTGCCACTGTGATGTTTTTTTAACCATTCAATTTTCAGATTACTTTTTTGGGTTTATTTATATGTTTTCCACAGGGTCCAAAAGGTGAAAGAGGAGAAAAAGGTGAGGCTGGTCCACCTGGAGCAGCTGGACCACCAGGTGCTAAAGGACCTCCAGGTGATGATGGACCTAAGGGTAACCCAGTAAGTTAGCTTAATAGTTTTCATATAGAGCACTATGAAGCACGGCCGAAGTTGTGCTACGCATAGAACTGTATATTATTTTCCACATTTGTACTAAATTCATTATATGCTTCATAAAATACTTGTGCTGATTGTTGCCTGCTTGCCAGTGGATGACATATTCCTTGTTTATCTAGGGCCCAGTTGGTTTTCCTGGGGATCCTGGTCCCCCTGGTGAACCTGGTCCAGCTGTAAGTATACTTAAAAAAACAGGTTTAGGTCCTAGTCCTGGTTTGCATTAAATTCTAGTTAATCCTGCCTCTTCATTGTCTGGGGATGTGGTTTTTGCCTTTTAAGATTTCTTGCTTTTCTGTTCATGTATTTCTTAAGGCTTAAAAAAAGTTTAGAAATCTTTAAAAAGTTTTGAAGAGTTGTGTCTTTAAGAAAATTCTCTGTAAAAAACCAGTTCTTTTATATTCATCTATGAAACTAAGTCACTTAATTTAGCTGAATTTTGTATTTGGTTTATTTTTCTCTGATTTCTGTAGGGTCAAGATGGTGTTGGTGGAGAGAAGGGTGAAGACGGTGATCCTGGTCAACCTGTGAGTTGTCTCTTGTAATTTTATTTCAGCTGCATGTTCTCTCTTATTCTAAGAAAGTATCTTATGCTGAATCAGTAGTTTCTACACATTTATGCACTTAAAAATACTTTTTAAATTGGTGCTTATCAGGGAATTATCCTATACAGGTCAGCTTGAAAATAAAAACATGGTAGTATATTGAGGTTGGAAGTAAGTTGTTAACTGGGGTTTAGCTGCAAACTTCAGGAAATCAGTATCTGTATGTCTTACTTTAACAGTAAGTGCTTTTAGAGTTCCTGAAGGAAAGCTTATCAAATTGTTAAGCGACCCTGAAATGTTTAAGAGTATCATAGATGGAATAGACAAATGGCTACCAGTGCACAAAAGATTTTTCAGGGGAAGGGCACCCATGGGGCAGGTATTTCACAAATGTTAGTGAAAATATCTAGCAAAAGTAATGACTTCAGCACCTGAGAAAGAGAAACTTCTTACTAGAGCTAGCTATTAGGCTAAGACATACATTATTTCTATGCAGCCACTTCCTGGTCTGAAGTGTCTTGTTGCAGGTACAAAGAGAAGAAGGATTACATTTTGTACAGAAACAAAAGCTGTTAAAAGTTTCAAAAGACTACCCTAAGAAAGGATTTATTGAATACGCTTGTATACTTCTCTGTGTGTATTTATGGTGCTTACCTTCTGTCCTTTGAAAGGGGCCGACGTATTGCTGGTGTTTGTTGTGTTTAGTAAAGATGTATCCAAACTTTATCCTTTGTTTCTACTGAGCAGATCATTTTCCATTGCAGGGTCCACCAGGTCCATCAGGTGAAGCTGGCCCACCTGGTCCACCTGGAAAAAGAGTAAGTCATTTTCTTGCACATGTCACTTTCTGAGACACTATCTTCTAGACAGTGTCAGCTGCTTGTTTCCTGTGTTGTGACACTCCTAGATAGTGTCTGAAGTTTCTTCTAAGTAATGTGAGAAGTGAAAAAATAGAAACAGCAGAGAAAACCCTTGAACATGGGGAAAAAAAATAAACAGGAAAGAATTTATTCCTTATCTATAAACATGCTTTCTCTGTCCACCCAACTGAATTCAGTGTCTGCTAGGGTAAGAATTTAGTGTCTGCTGGATTAGTCTCCACTCATTAGGAGTGAGTGATTATGAGCGTAATGCTAGACATCATCCATAGGCCCATGATTGTTATCAGGGAACAGGAAGAATGTGTATGCTTTGGTGTCTCTGAAATAGAATAATTTCAGTGCAGTTTTTGTGCAATTCTGTATCATTTCCTCTGCATACAGAATGAACAAGAAGACATTTCTGTAACTTATGAAGCCATTCTGTGATTTCTAAGGTCTTTGAAGCTTCACAGTCTTTACAAATATAGCTAATCAAAACCAGTAAATAATGTTACACTTACAGAACTGTAGTAGATGCATTAACCTTTAGAGAGCATTTACATGCAGCTTTTACACTTTAGAAGGCAAGGAAGGGGGCATCATTAAATGTAAGCTGATCGATATTTAACAAAATGCCTTAAACTGCCCTATTTAATAGGCTTGATTGAACTGACAGGCCTTATTAGTTTTCTCTAAGTTACACAATAATCTGTTTGTTACACAAACTTGCAAAACATTGATAATACTGTGAATTATTATAGTAGCATTAGCAGCCTTATCACTAGAACTGAAATATGGCTCGACTGAATTTTAACCATTCATATGTTTGTTTGACATCAAAGTAGTGCTTCCTACTTTATTATACAGAAAGGCACTAGCTCATTCCTAAACAGATGGGATATATTGCATCTGATTGTACCTAGATAAAAAACACTTTGGAAGCACATCCTGTAGTCTGACACAGTTCCAATTTAGGGGGAATGTATAGCTAAATATTGCCAGGTAATCCCATTCCTGAATTCTGAAGAAAACATTTTACAGAATCAAATTCTGCATTACTTAAGCACCTGAATGTTTCAAGCATGTAGAGAGTCTGTACTGCATTGATACTGTACCAGAGAGAAACAACTAAGGATTGAAAGCTTCATACTTCAGTGGCAGAATGAACACAAACAGGTTTTCATCAGTTGTATGGTGGAATCAGTTCCAACAAAAAGCCCTGAAAAGTGACCTTCATTAGTATTTAGAAGGACATACCATTAAGTAGCAGTGCTGCTGTCTGTGGAGGTACAGTTCTGGCTGTATTACTAGAAAGCAAGATTCCACCCCAGGTTTTTGTTTTGTTTTGTTTTTTTTTCCTCTGAAATGACAAGTTGATAGAGCTCAGCATTCATACTTTTAAATGTAGTCCCTTGACCTCCTCTGCTGTATAGTCTTATTTATTCTGTTATTCCCCTCTTCCCCTCTATTTAAGCATCTTACCAGATCAAGACCTTAAGAGGCTTGACATAATGGCTATCGCTTCATTGGCTCTTACATTCACTTTATATGTCTAAAAATACCCAGTACAGTAAGCTGTTTGGTAGAGGTAGTCCACAGCAGATCGCTAACTAGACTTCTCAGCTGTCCAGGACCCGGTGCTAGCCTTACCAGTTCTGTCTGAGTTAGGAATGGCTGCTCTTCATCAGCATGTCTTCCTCTCATCAGATCTCTTGACAAGTTTTCAACTGATGGAAGTCAGCCCAGATTCTCTAGAAAACATGAGGCGTTACATGCATTTATATTATATTCCAAGCTGAACAAATAGTCTAGCATAGCTTTGGGAATAGAAACCCCTCTTTTAATCTTTTGTCATTATATGACTGTTAAACATTTGTAATATTGCTGTCTGAATTTCTCTACCTGCTAAAAAGAAAAAAAGATTAAATTTGCCAGCCTCACAAAAGGATCATAGAATGGTTTGAGTTGGATGGAACCTTAAAGCTCATCTAATTCCAACCCCCTGCCATGGGCAGGGACACTTTCCACTAGAGCAGGTTGCTCCAAGCTCTGTCCAACCTGTCCTTGAACACTGCCAGGGATGGGGCAGCCACAGCTTCTCTGGGCATCCTATTCCAGCACCTCACCCCCCTCACAGTAAATAGGGGGTGAATTACCTCCTTTGACCTGCCAGGCATGCTGCTGGGGATGCAGCCCAGGATACAGTTGGCTTTCTGGGCTGCAAGTGCACATTCCCAGGTGATGCTGAGCTTCTCAACAGCTAACACCCTCAAGTCCTTCTCTTCAGTGCTGCTCTCAATCTAGTCTCTGTCCAGCCTGTATTTGTGCTTGGGATTGCCTCAGCCCACATACAGGACCTTGCAGTTGTCATTACTGGACTTCATGAGGTCGCATGGACCCTCCTCTTAAGCCTATCAAAGTCCTTATCTGGATCACATCCCTTCCCTCCAGCATGTCAGCCAAACCATACAGCTTGGTATCATCAGCAAACTTGCTGAGGGAGCACTAAGGGTGCACCCAATCCTGCTGTCCCATGTCACTGACAGAAACGTTAAACAGTGCCAGTCCCCTGAGGAATGCCATTCATTACCTTGGCACTGAGCTGTTGACTACAGCTTTTGAATGTGACCATCCAGCCAATTCCCTATCCACAGAGTGATCCATCTCTCAAATTCCATGCCTCTCCAGGCAAGAATGTCATGTGTCACATGTTTTGCACAAGTAGATGTCTACTTGGACTTGGTAGGTCCAAGTAGACTCTCTCAGTTGGTTTTCCCTTATCCTCCAACACTTTAACCCTGCTGTAAAAGAACATCTGTGTGTTGGCTGTCAACAATCACCCCTTTACTGTCCATGTGCCTTAACTCAGTTTCCAGGCACCAAGGTGAGACCAAATGGTCTTTGGTTCCCCAGGTGTTCATTACTTTCCTTTCTATCAATGGGGGTTACGTTTTTCCATTTCCAGTCAGGGAGAACTTCCCTGGCCTGCCACAACTTCTCAAATATGGTTGATAGCAGCTTAGCCACTTCATCTGCCAGTTCCCTCAGGTCCCATGGGCTTGTGCACCTTCAGGTTCCCTAAAGGTTCCCTCAGGTCTTGAACCTGAGCTCCTACACTGAGTGGTCCTTCATTCTTCCAGTCCCAGCTTTGCCTCCTGTGACTTAGTCGGTGTGACTGAAGCACATGCCCATGAAGACCAAGGCAGAAGAGTTGTTGAGTACCTCAGCCTTTTCCATATCCTAGGTAGCCAGGTCTCCTGTTTCCTTCCAGAGAGGGCCTACATTTTCCCTAGTCTTCCTTTTATCACTGATGTACCAATAGAAGCTTATCTTGTTGCCCTTGACATCCGTGGCCAGATTTAATTCTGTCAGAGCTTCAACTTTCCTAACCTGATCCCTGGCTGCTCAGATAATTTTCTGTATTCCTGTCCTTGCTTCCACCTTCTGTAGGTGTCCTTTTGAGCTTGACTTTGTCCAGGAGCTTTCTGTTTATCTATGCGGGCCCCCTGAAGTTTTTGCCTGACTTCCTTTTCATGTTTTAGATGACAGACAGCTATAAATAACAAATCATTTTAATTAAATGATGAAATATCGTCTAGCAAACAAAAATGGCAGATTTGTTTCTGTAGGAGTTCCTTTGTCTTCTCAGTTCTGCATAAAATATATCAGGTCCAGATTTGAAGTGTAGTGATCATAAAAATCGCCATGATAGCTGGGTTGGTGAGGGTGGGTAGCCTTGCATCAGTTTAAGATTATTGGTATCATTTTTGTCAGTTAAAAATTACCAGACACTCCCAACAGCTCAAGTGTAGGAAGGTAAGATAAATAATAATTAGCAGTCTTTCTGTGTAGGAGCACCATCTGTGCCATGCCAGCAATCACAGCCTGTTAGAAAGAGCAGTTTATTGAGATGCTTTGCGCTGGCACTGTTTGATAATGACTGCACCCCCTTTGTTTAGCAATCATGATTCACTGTATTTGCAATTTAGCAATCACAGTGTTTTTAGCGCTGTTAATTCAAGTTGCAGCTGCATTTCTAGATTAGGCAGACATCATGTTTCTCAAATACAAATTACAACACTCAACCCTTTTTGGTTTCTTAAATAGATTATAATCCATATGGGAACTTGAGTGCAAGGAGTTTTCATGCAGTAAATACAATGGGCATGTAAACTAATTCATGCAACAACAACAAAAAAGTCCTGTTTCTAAAATGCTCCTGAGTTTGTTTATATACCTGCTAATCAGTTTTCTTGTTACTGCTGCAAACTGCAATCCACCCAACTAATTGCAATCTACACAAAGGGGTATATGCACCAGAGATTATTACTGGAACAGGAATAATTTGAATTACTCTTCCTATTAAAGAGTGAGCAACTTGCCCACACTGCCCAGGGGTATTTTAGTTCCTCTGTATTTTGAAGAGGTGAAATTAAGTCCTATCACTTGGAGCTTTGAAAAACACCAAAGAGAACAACCTGTTGATACCCAAACAAATGGCCAAGGTCCAGTGTGGGTTAATTCAGTTCATTTTGTGTTACCTTAGGTGGAAAGCCTGAACTTCTCTTCAGCAGGGACTGCAGCGATAGGACAGGGGTTGATGGGTTCAAACTTAAACAGGGGAAGTTCAGGTTAGATATAAGGAAGTTCTTTACTGTGAGGGTGGTGAGGTGCTGGCACAGGTTGCCCAGAGAGGTTGTGGATGCTTCATCCTGGCCATGTCGGATGGAGTCTTGGATGACATGGTCTAGTGTGAGGCATCCTACCCATGGCAGGGGCATTGGAACTGGTGATTTTAAGGTCCTTTCCAACCCAAACCATTCTGTGATTCTATGAACAGTCTCTGTTGGCCAGAAGGTCCATGCAATGCTGCTGATGTTCAGTTCCCTAGAGAAGGCTTTATTTCAGGAGCAAATGAATGATCTTAGTATACTTCTATGGAAATAGTTATAAAAAGAATATATATTTCCAGGATGTACATAAAAACTGGTTGAGTTCCTCAAGATATGTGCCAGTAATAGTGGATGATGGAATATATTAAGCTATAAAAAGTTTAGGCTAAATTCAGCTGTAGTATAAAAAAATTGCTATTAGGTCAAACTGTAGTCTAAAATCCAGAGCTCACAAAGCATACAGGTTCATGCTTGATTGTAAAAGCAAGTCTCATCTGTAAAATTAAGAATGCATTTTAGAGACCTGCATGTTTTTTTATTGCCTCTTGTTTTGAAGTAAAAAGCAGTAAATAAATTTCTACGTAGCAAACTGCTTACAGCATTAATGAATAGCTGAGTCTTAGGAAGTAAGTTTTATAGATTTAGAAGATGGCCTTGTATTTGATCATAGTCCTTTTACTTTCCTTTTGCTTTAAGCTGTTCATTGGTTGGCAAGAAATGGCCGCTTGTAATAAAGACATTTCCCATGCTAAAAATTAACCTCCTAGGAAACAGTTGGTCTATTATCTTGACTGCATCTTTTTCTAAGCTATATAGGAGAACCATTTTCAGCAGAGTACATTAGATTCTCGATACTGCTTTTGTTCATAACTGAAGCTATGAATATTAATTCCCTGACCTGAAAATAACCCCTTAATATTTTTGAGGAGAAAAATGTAATTTTTCATTGAAACCTTAAGAAAATAGAAAGCTGGGTGACATCAGCAATAGATATTCAAAGTGCTTCCATTTGACTGCAACTCCTGTTTTGTGGACTTCACCTGAACCTTATCTCATCTCTACATGCTCCTGCAGTACCAAGTTGTGTCGTCTTAGTCAAATAGAGATTTGTAGACCAGTATCCAGGTACCAAGGTACCAGGAAACCTGATACCAAGAGCTACCTGTAGTCAGTGTCTTCATTTCATTCCTTACAACCTGTACTCATTATTTTTTTTCCTTTTCCATATTTACTGGGTAATATTAAGGCATGTATCAATTTTTGGCTGTCCAGATACCATCAAATGCTCACTAAGACCATCCCTAACTTAGAATAAAGGATTATATGCCATTCTGTGCACTGTTGAATGACAGGCACTTTTGGAATCAGTGGATTACAACGAATAGGGGGAAACCAATGCAAAGCAAATTTAATATTGTTACTGTATATGTAAATTAGCACTATTCTTTTCCTTTTATATCCTGTTTTGATTTTTCCAAGCTATTTATTGTTTTTAATCATATCAGAGGTGTTAGGTGATGTATATTCTTCTGGCTATTCTAAAAATCCAGAAAGTTTTATCAAGAGAAAAACAGCCGATATGACAGATTGGGGTTTTTATCCTGTGAATTAAATGCCAGAAGAAAAATGTAATGTTCTTTAGTTAGTATTTACTACTTATTAATACAGTGGAAATCAACATTCTCAGAGTTTTTTCCACTGGCAGTATTTTAGAAACCTGAGATTATGAGCTTTGTCTCCATGTTTTATAGGGACCTCCAGGAGCAACTGGTGCTGAAGGCAGACAAGGCGAAAAAGGTGCCAAGGTAATACAGACAAGATTTTTGGGGGAGCATGTAAATGTACACTGTATATAATAATGTATATGTGTATAATAATGTATATAAATGAAAAATAAATTCCTTCTCATGCACTGAATGTGGAACTTAACCAAAACAATAATGGGCAAACCATAAAATCCAAGTTTAACTCCAGAATTAGTAGCAGTACATAATGGAGTACATGGTGGACTCTCACAGTGCAGGCCCAATTTAGCTCACGCCTGCAGAAAAGCAAGATGAGCCTGCTTTACTGGCAGCACCACATCTTTATATGAAGCTATCAAAATACTGTTCAAAACCCTGTCCTGTACAGAACACTGTTTCTAGAATAGCTTCTAAAAAAAGGAGTGAAAGAAACTTGATTCCCACTTTGCAACTTGTATCTTCCTACAGTGCCAAGCTTAGTCAGCTATTCCTGTCTGATCTCTGTTGCTGTGTTCTTTCTAGGGTGAACCTGGTGCAGAAGGGGCTCCTGGAAAAACAGGTCCTGTTGGTCCTCAAGGACCTGCAGGAAAACCTGGCCCAGAGGGTCTCCGGGGCATTCCTGGCCCTGTGGTAAGTAAACAGAGCATATAGTAATAATATAAATGTTGTATTTCTTGTATATCCTCTGGTAAAGCAAACTTCTTGGTTTTTTTTTCTAGGGAGAACAAGGTCTACCTGGAGCACCAGGTCAGAATGGCCCTCCTGGGCCTCTGGTGAGTACACTCCCTTTCAGTGCCAAACCAGAAAAAGCACCATTTCATTAAAATATAGCATTTACACAAAAATGAATGTACAAGTCTGTTCCTAGCACAAAGTCACTATTCTTCTGTGTTGGTAAAATCTGATGCACAACTGCGTTTGAATTTTACTGCTCTACTTCAGTCGGCAGCTGTGCTGAATGATACTGAGCACATAAAAACTTGCACAAGGCAGTGTGAAACCAAATTCTTGAAATCCCCTGAAGAGAATTAAAACTAAAATTAATGAAACTTACAATCAAAGAATCCATTTCTGTCCCCACATCAGTAAAGCTTCATAGTTTAAATCCTTGAGTTTCCTTAGCAGTTGCAAGTTTTGTACAGCCATTGATTTTAGTGACTGCTAGTTTAGGAAAATATTATTTATAGGGTAAAGTTTAGATCTTATCTATTCCTTAGAGAAGTAAAAATCAGGTCAGAATTAGGGCCAAAAAGGAGCTTCTACCAAAGAAAGCATGCTGGTTTTCTAAAAATGAACAGTAGCATCATGTCAGTTGTTCACTGTGGCAGTGCCAGGAGCCAGTGTTTCAAAAGGGTCTGAATGAACCAATCTCCCAGTTTCTAGTGCATCTAAGGCATGCCACAGTTGTGCTATGTGTTAATAATGATTAAAGCAAAGGAAGCTCATAGATGACATACCGTCAAGTTATATCACTGCTTCTATTTACACTTGCTATTTTAGTGCATTTTCTTCTAACAAGCTGAAAACATGATACCAAGCACAAATTGCACAACACTGCTGTTCTTATTCAGTATTATGTGCAGAAATTCAAATCTAAATTATATAAACTAGTGGAAAGATCTTACATCCACTGCTTTCCAGATTCATTGAAACTGTCACAGTTGAGTGGCACATTGGGAATAAAAATCCTTGAAACAATATATAGACTGTTATAGTTTGATGGAAAAAAAAAATAACAAGTGTTACACTGTTAAGGCATTTTACAGTTTGCAAGCAGTGCAAACATATCGCATACTAAGTAAAATGTACTCTGTTATTTTGGCCAGAATATACAATCAGATTACTTTGGGAGAATAGGGCAATAAAGAGCTAACCTCTACATCAGAAATTATGTGACTTCTAAAGGGCAAGAGGAAGGCTTTGAGTAAGAAGTGTGAAGGGAATCCTCTGTTCCTTTTCCTATAGAGACTCAAAGGATACAAATGATACAAGTCCTTAGGTAGCCTTAATACTGAAAGTTTTTGTGCTTACGCTATAAACCTGAACTCAAAATCTTTCCAAGAGCATTCCTGCCTCCCCGGTGAGAATTCAAGGTCTGAACAGCAGCTATACATTTTTCATATCAGAATTTTCCAGTAGATAAAAATGGAAGTGGAAAAAAGAGGAATTTAAACTGAGATGCTGCATAAATCAAGACTTTTACCCTAAACCAGTTGTTCACTTATATGTGCATATGTGAAAATGAGCAATTGCCTTTTCTTTCATTGACAGAAACACTTGCACAGGTGAAAGCATTTGGGTAACTGTTTGCATTTTCAAAACATGCAAGTTCATAACCTCAAAGTAGAGTTTCAGAACAAGTAGTTTTATGCCCCACTCACTAGAAGGATTTTTCCCAATGGACTGTGATCTGGTGGATAGGTGTATCTATCGATCACCTCTATGTGAATAATTATAGATGATATTACAATGGCACCTACATATAATTTCATTTTTCTCTGTCCATTAGAAAACAAAAATGAGCAAATAATGTACCAAGGAAACTTTACACTATAGGTCTTTGTTGTCCTTCATTTTAACATTCTAATTTTGTCTAGCCTCATGGTTAACATATTGCTTGTAAGTCAGAAGTTGGGAACAATGAATAAGAAGCTGCAAGGAAAAAGTATTCTCCAGTGCCAAGCCCGTAATACAAACTCTTTTTTACAGACAGTTCATGATGGAATCGCCACCATAGTTTTTAAATGATGTGCCCAATAAAATGTGTGGGGGAGAAATCAGGGAACTAAAAACTGATCTCCTCTGTTACAATTCTGTGTTGATACCTAAAGCCAAAGAACAATTACGCAGTAATAATAAGCATCCCTTTCCCACACATCACTTACCAGAAGCCTCCTAATACATCATCAGAAAATCTCTTTTCCAACATTTGAGAGCTTAAATACTCAGTTCAGGTCTGAAGCTAAATGTATTAATGAAGTGTATACTCCCAAAAGCATAGGTTCAACAAGAGTGTGGCTCGTCAGCCCAACGAGAACCTTTTTTTAGATGCATTGCTGAAACTTAAACTCTAGTTTGGATTTTAAGGAAGTAAAGTTTATATGCAGAAGTTGCTGAGGTTAGGTCTCCCTCCTTCATGTTCCTCCCTCCACAGTAGATTGCTATAGGGAGGAGAATATGAAAGCAGATTTGCAGCAAAGTGCAACACACTGCAGGTGAAAATATCTAATTCTGTATTCTAGAAGCTTAAAAATTCCACTTTTCATTCATGAATTATGTATTTGCCTAGGCTTTCACATCTAATGATACCTGAGGTAGAGATGGAGAGGGTATGCACTGAATAATATTTTGTACATGAACTGTTACAGCACTTTTGAATCTGTGCCTGGTTGAAAAGGTCACTTATTACTGCTATCCATATCATAACTTCTCAGATGTCAATGCCAGCAGGAGACTATAAGTGATGAGATGCTGACTGAGTCCAGCAGCTCTGCACCTGATGCAGAAGTGTTCAGTGTCTGGATTCGTAGCCTCTGAGAAATGAATGCTTTTTCTGGGATTGCGTGTGTGCTGCATAGCCTGAATTTTTTCACCTCCTTCAGTACAAATTACAAAAACCCAGCACTGCCATTCTTGTGAAGTTCAGAATAGTTCTCAAATCCCTCAAAATACTTCTAAAATGCTAAATAAAGATTAGAATAATAAAAAAAAAAAAGGCAAGCCAAGGTGATTTTAACAAGCTTCATATAGAGACTTTTTCTGTGACATCTATCTGGATTGTTACAATTGATAAAATAGTATCTTCAATGGATTGTTCTTATGACCCAGTAAAGCTACAAAAAACCCCAAAAAAAAACCAAATAAAACCAGTGGCAGGGAAAACAAGCTTGTGTCAAGTTATAAGAACAAGGTTATTCATTGTTTTTTGCAAGGGAGGTGCAAAAAAAAAAAAGACCTATGTGAATCTGTTTTTCCTTTGCAGTGGTTACCCATCTAGCAAGACTGCAGTAGCGTTTTCCTATAGATTCTATAAGCATCAGCTTACATTGGATCCACCTAAAAAAAACCCAGAGTGGTTTACTGTTTGCTTTGTCCCTTCCCCATACCCATCCCAGAAACATGGAAGGGCTTGTGGAATGGTTTTGTTGATGCTGTGTTGTTCACAGCTCTGTCTTCTGTCCCAGCACATTTTTGTTTACATAGCTCTATGGAGTAATGTTGAGGGACAACTGCAGATAAGACAGAGAATAAAAAGCATTAATTTCTTACTCAGTTTCATAAGCTAACATATGCCTTTACTGTGCTGTAGAAAGGATGGCTTGTAAATGCAAATTAGAAATTGTAAGTTGCTCTTATGATGTGAAGCATTTAAGTAAACTGATAGCAGTAAAAAGGTATCAGTTTAAGACCTCTGTAAGGTAAGATGTTGTGGTTTAAGCCCAGCTGGTAATTCAGAACCATGCAGCTGCTCACGCTCTTCCCCTCTTTCTTACCTACCACCCCCCTCCCCCCCCCAAAAGGGATGGAGAGGAGTATGGAAAGAAAGTAACTCCCACGGGTTGAGATAAGAGCAGGCCAGTAACTAAGGTATAACACAAACCACTGCTGCTGCCACCAATAATAATAATGATAAGGGGAATAACAAGGGAAGAGAATACAACTGATCACCACCCACCGACTGATACCCAGTCCAGTCCAGGCAGCAATCTGGGCTTTCTGGGTGACTCCCCCCAGTTTCTGTCCTTGGCATGATGTGCTGTGGTATGGATAGTATGGTATAGTGTGGTATAGGTATGGATAGTGTGGTATTGGCTAGTTTGGATCAGGTGTCCTGCGTCTGCTTCCTCCCAGCTTCTCATGCCCCTCCTCACTGGCAGAGAATAAACCTGAGAAGTCCTTGATCAGGTTAAACATTACTTAGCAACAACTAAAAACATCAGTGTGTTATCAGTGCTGTTCCCAGGCTAAAGTCAAAAACACAGCACTGCACCAGCTACTAAGAAGGAGAAAAATTACTGCTATTGTTGAACCCAGGACATAGGGGTATTATCCCACAAATGAAGAGTGGAGGACCGAAAAGACTGAGGTAGTTGCTAAAAGCATTTAGGATTGCCCTGACTAGAATTGCAAAACTTGAGCAATTTGTGTAACTACTCACATTTACGAAAATGACAACGGGTCATAAGCTTTGTATTTGTCAGTGGAGATACCACACATAGATCACATCGAGCAAGCTGGCAATGTCTAGTAGAAAAGACGTGACTATGTAGATAATACAGATTTAAATGCATCATAGTGGTCATGCAAGAATTACATGCAGCAAGTCAAAGAAAATATGATTCCAAGAAAATGCCCCAAGTGCTAAAACAAAATAGGTGGTAGTTCTCCAACAAAACAATACTAAGGACCTGTTAGTACAAGCAACATGATTTATATTCTGCAAAAACTCTTGCTGAGTTGCAGTAAACTGGGAGAAAACATTAGAATCATAAATTAGTTAGGGTTGGAGGGGACCTTAAAATCATCCAGTTCCAACCCGCCTGCCATAAGCAGGGACAACTCACACTAAACCATGCCATAAAAGGCTCTGTCCAACCTGGCCTTGAGCACTGCCAGGGATGGAGCACTCACAACTTCCTTGGGCAACCCATTCCAGTGCCTCACCACCCTAAGAGGACAGAATTTCTTCCTTATATCCAGCCTGAACTTCCCCTGTTTCAGTTTGAACCCATTACCCCTTGTCCTGTCACTACAGCCCATAATGAAGGGTCCCTCCCCAGCATCCCTATAGGCCCCTTCAGATACTGGAAGGCTGCTATGAGGTCTCCGTGCAGCCTTATCTTCCTCAGGCTGAACAGCCCCAACTCTCTCAGCCTGTCTTCCTATGGGAGATGCTCCAGTCCCCTGATCATCCTCGTGGCCTCCTCTGGACTTGTTCCAACAGCTCCATGTCCTTTTGATGTTGAGGACACCAGAGCTGCACACAATATTCAGTGACAAGGATGTTGAACAAGGCCGGGACCAACACCATCCCCTGAGGGACCCCACTCGTCACGGTCCTNTGAGGACACCAGAGCTGCACACAATATTCAGTGACAAAGATGTTGAACAAGACCGGTCCCAACACCAATCCCTGAGGGACACCACTCGTCACTGGCCTCCAGCTGGACACTGAGCCATTGACCACAACTCTTTGCATGTGGCCATCCAGCCAGTTCTTTATCCACCGAGTGCCCCACCTATCAAATTGATGTCTCTCCAATGTAGAGATAAGGATGTCGTGTGGGACAGTGTGGAACACTTTGCACAAGTCCAGGTAGATGGCATGAACTACTTTGCCCCTATCCATCAGTTCTGTGGTCCCATCATAGAAGGACAACAGATTGGTCATGCAGGATTTCCCCTTAGTGAAGCCATGCTGGCTGCCACCAAGCACCTCGTTGTTTTCCATGTGCCTTAGCATGCCTGCCAGGAGAATCTGCTCCAAGATTTTGCCAGGCACAGAGGTGAGACTGACTGGTCTGTAATTCCCGGGTCATCCATTTTTCCCCTTCTTGAAAATGGGGGTTATATTTCCCCTTTTCCAGTCGTCAGGAACTTCTCCTGATTGCCATGATTTTTCAAATATGATGAAGAAGTGGCTTAGCAACTTCACTCGCCAGCTCCTTCAGGACCTGTGAATGGATTTCATCAGGTCCCACTTGGGTGGTGCAATCAGAGCCTTTGCCAGTGAAGATGGAGGCAAAGAAGTCAGTAAGAATCTCAGCCTTCTCCTAATCCAGGATAGCCAGTTTTTCTGATAGCTTCCAGAGAGGGCCCACGTTGTCTGTAGTCTGTCTTTTATTTGCAATGTACCTATAGAGTCCCTTCCTGTTATCTCTAACATCCCTATCCAAGTTTAATTCTAACTGGGCCTTAGCTTTCCTAAGCTTGTCCCTAGCCTCCCGGGCAACATCCCTGTATTCTTCGAAGGCCACTTGTCCTTGCTTCCACCTGTTATGAGCATTTAAACATTATGAGGATACTATCCACTATTATATGAAAGAAAGGGCTAAAATAAACAAATAAGGTGTGGCAATTAAAATGGAAATAACAATTGAAAGCATGTAATGTAAGCGCAGGCAAAATTAGGGTAATAAAAAAAAGAGTATTTGAATTTTGTTAACATCATTTGCTTCACTGGATGCTTTCAGTGCTCTGAGAATTTAGTTGGCCCTCGCTTCATAGATTTCTAATCATACAACTCTATAGATTTCTAATTATAAAGTAACCTAAATGCTACAGCAGCACCATCACACTTTTTATTTCAACTTCATCATGGGCCCTAAATTACATGCTATTAATCACAACCATTAACCACTGAATGACTCTGTACTTTGACTTACACTGCCTTTAGTAGTATTTCAAGCAACTGTGATCTGAGCAGTATGTTAAAAGTTACTTTAACATTACTTCCCTTGGTTTATTTAGGGTCCACCTGGCCTGCCTGGCTTGAAAGGAGATCCAGGTTCCAAAGGAGAAAAGGTATAACGTAGTCATTGTTTGTGCATTTGCAATTTTTATCCAGTCTAAAAGTCTGTATAAAATTAGCAGCAGAAACACTAGAGGTTTTGTATCATAGAGCAAGACAACTTACTGTGTCTACTCAGCTTCACGTAGTCTTATAGTAATTGTGAAGTTTTAATCCACATCCGGTATCCTGGAGCTATATAGAAAGGAAAAGTTTACTTCCTGTGTCATAATCTATTGACCACGTGATTCCTCCTTGCAGTAAAAATCCCAAAGACAGTGATGTAAAGAGAGCTGTTCGTTTGACAAAAACCAAGTATGTAGCAATAAAAAAGTACTTGAGATTCTTATTTTAAAACAATAAAATCTAAATATTTAGCAGCTATAATGCCTTCTTTTGAAATAATAATTTGAGACATCCAGGATAGCATGATTTATTGATTGCTTGTATATCAGAAAACAGCTACATAGAGAAAAGGGTATCAGTATCTTCTGAATTTCAGGTTTTGTTTATGTGCTTGCAGCAGCTGCTTGTACAGCCGTATTGCATATGAAAACAACTGTGCAACTCTATAATATGCTTATAGCATCTGAAATACTATATATGCATGAAATTTGTACCCACAGGTATTGTTATTTCTGTATTGGTTTCAGTAAGGAGTATGTTGTACCTCTTTCACTGAACAAGCAGTCACAATTTGCAAATTAAGTCTAAAAGGTCAGCTAAAAGCAGTTAATACTCTTTCAGAATAACTTTTTTCCAGGTTAATCGTTGACTAGCAACAGTGATGACATTTGAAAGTTCTAATTCATGTGTTTGAAATCACATTTACTTTATATATATTGTGTGTTAACTATATTCTGTTTCTATTTCAGGGACATCCTGGTTTGATAGGCCTGATTGGACCTCCAGGAGAGCAGGGTGAAAAGGGTGACAGGGGTCTTCCTGGCCCACAGGGATCTCCTGGAGCCAAGGGTGATGCAGTGAGTAAAGCGTATTTCTGTTTTCATTCAAGTTCTGTGCAAGCAAAGAGCACATATTCAACTATTTCTTTTGAGAGACATAAAGTTACACAGAACACCCAGATCCTGCTGCTAGAAGTTAAATCCTTCCTACAGACATGGTGAAGTTAGCTTAAAACAAGTTCATACTTCAGAAGATGAAGTAATCACATACACCTAAGGGATAAGATAAAACTAACAACACCAATCTCATCATGTTTATTAACTACACTACCTAAAGTAGCTTCCTTTCTCCTAGTTACTATCCATGTTTCCAGGCACTATGTAAAAAGTGAGGTTTTGAAGTCAGTCTAAAGGGGAACACAGTTGTGACTGTAACTACTGCAGTCTAAGAGCAACTACAGGCAACTCAAACTGTCAGGTAATATTTTAAACTTACAGGCTATTTGGACTCTAGCAAATGGCCTAAATCAAAACTCATCAGGGTTGGATGCTTTCATAAATACGCATTTTTAAGTCCAGTCCAGTACTTCAGTTCTGTACTTACTCTCTTACTCTCTCTTAGGGAATTTCCGGTCCTGCAGGTCCACTCGGACCTCCTGGTCCTCCTGGTTTACCTGTAAGTAATTTCATCCAGTCCTCCTGTTCAAAACATTCCCTGATTGTGTGACATACACTCCAGCTATAGTTCTATGTTCTTGCCCATAGGGTCCCCAAGGTCCGAAAGGTTCCAAAGGATCCAGTGTAAGTAGTTTGCATCCATATTTTTTGTTCTTTAACTTCAGATATAAGGAAGAAATTCTTTCCTGTGAGGGTGGTGAGGCACTGGAATGGGTTGCCCAGGGAGGTTGTGAGTGCTCCATTCCTGGCAGTGTTCAAGGCCAGGTTGGATGAAGCCTTGGGTGGCATGGTTTAGTGTGGGGTGTCCCTGCCTACGGCAGGGGGGTTGAAACTGGATGATCTTAATGTCCTTTCCAACCCAAACTATTCTATGATTCTATGATTCTGTGTGTGTTACTTTTAACATTGTGTAGTATGGTCTGCACTTTATTTCTGTCATTGCCTTATAGGGTCCTGCTGGTCAAAAAGGTGACAGTGGTTTACCTGGTCCACCTGGTCCCCCGGTAAGTAAGAACTCTTATCTGACATGCAGAAGGGTAGAAGCCAGCATTTTAGACTTGTAGATGAGGAAAATATTAATGATTGGGATTAATGAAAAATGGGGGTTTTTCCAAATCTAAGTGAAATGTTTCAATCACTTGAAGGATTGCTTTATAGACCCCAAGTGGAGTTTTAAAATTTTATCAAAGGAAAACATCTTCAGTTTTCATTTGTCATAGGCTATGCCTGTGCTTGAGGGAATTGCCAGGGATAAATAGGCAAGTACAAGTCAGTTCTGCACACATAACTTATATGAGGGCAACACACTCTTCCCCAAAATAGCAAGGAAATAAGTGAAACAAAGAATTTGAAGGAAGCCTATTCAAAGCTTCTGCAAGCCACATCCTGTGGTCTTCCTCTGCCTATTTATGCAGCTGAAAAACAGACAGAAAGGGTAACCAGGTATATTGTTTTCCACTCAGGGTCCTCCGGGTGAGGTAATCCAGCCACTGCCAATCCAGTCACCCAAAAAGACGAGAAGATCTCCTGATTACATGTTATCTGATGCTGGTGATAATATTCTGGATTATTCCGATGGCATGGAAGAGATCTTTGGTTCATTGAATTCACTGAAGCAAGACATTGAGCATATGAAATATCCAATGGGCACACAGAATAACCCAGCCCGAACTTGCAAAGACTTGCAGCTCTGCCACCCAGACTTCCCAGATGGTATGTTAATATTGCATGACAAAGGCAAACAAGGCTGAAGTTATCATCTGTTAGAATACTTTAGAGAATAATTCATTATTGGTAGGTGGTTAATATAGTTGATCAATAAACACAGTCTCATTAAATCAGTTTTTCATGTATAAAAATGCATAAAATGCAAGTAAGAGCTGTTCTCTTGGTAGAATCCTAAATGCTTTAAATACATAACCTGACCTGGGTTTAGATTTAAAACTTTGTGAAGTGCCAAATAAAAGCCAGTCCTTTTTTTTGGAATAGTGGGCCTTGCATTTCCAGAACTACCCAAACAGGAGAGGAATTAAAGATTGATGCTAATTAGATCAGTGGAAAGGAAAATCACAAAGGTCAGCCTGCTGGGATAGCTAATAGCTTGTATTAAAAGAAACAAAAACTATTTTAGCTGTGTACTTTAGCTGAGCACAATAATATAAAATAGCACTAGTATTATATGACATTTATTATTGACTGTGACTCTCAAAAAATTTACTATTCTTTTACCCTTAGAAACAATAATTTGTTTCACTCAATGACCATTGTTTGTACTTTATCATTCAGCGAATAGACATTCAAGTTTCTCTTATACTGTTTAGTGCGTCTAAGAACTAGCTTAATAAAATGCAGAGTTGTATGAACAAGACACCGTGTTTTCAAGAGCTATCTTTATTTAGTTATTCTTTGTTGTTTTCTGAGCTTACGCTCTGGAAAGGTGTAAATGAAAGCTAGCCTTCACAGAGCTTTCATGCTTCCATAGTTTTTTTAGTTGCAATGGATAATTTTCCAAGTTCAAAGCAGTATTTTTTTGTGCTTTTAAATGGGAAGGAAAATAGATTTCAACAGTTTAATGCTATTTTATTGGTTTCATTCTAGATAGATAAAAACAGACGGTTGCCTTGAGGCATAGTTAAGCAATGCATATACTCTATGAAAAGTACATATTTTATAATTCAGTGACGTTCATAATAATGAATGTTTTTTATAAACCAGATTCACCTTCTTCATTTACCGGTATTTGCTTTCTTCATATGAAAGTAATATTTTGTTGAAAACAAAAGTAAATTCATTCATTAAAACGCAAGATTCTCCAGGGGCAAGAATTTGTTTTCAGTAAATGCAGCCTGAATCAATAGAATTTTAAAATACCATAAATGCTTTGTCTGTGCCCTGTAATTGGAAGACAGAGCTGGTAAAGGGATTTGTCATTCTTCTTTGAAACCTTCACTATTAGCTTGACATTGGATTAGAACACTAGTGTCAGGAAATCATCTGCTGTCTTACTGAGAAACTAGCCAGAGATAAGGACCCACACCACAGAAATCACCATTATAATTAGTATGGTGTTAAAAAGTGTTGATTTTTAATGGACCTTGGATTGACTGTGGCTCTCCTTCATGCCCAGCCTTCACTCACCCTAGTATCGTAGAGCCTGACTTCTCAGCCATGCCAGTCTGGCAGATTCCTTGAAACTATATAGGGGAAGTTTTAACTGTCTTTCCCACTGTGTCACCTAAATTAGTTGAGGTGCTTTTAGCACCTGAAGCAGCCTGGGGCTTCACTAGTCTAGTCTTTCAGCTTCTGAACCCAGTGGCAAAAATATCTTTGCTTAAAATATGTCTGTTTCAATAAAAGCTTTAGGTAGCTGTGCCAGCTACAACTTCACCAAGCTCTGTGTGGCCATATTTTTATGTAGATAGGTGTGCAAATGGCTACAGATTTTTCTCTCTGACCTAAGCCATATCTTTTTTATGCCTGAAGATGCCTGTGCTCTGTTTTTGACAGTGCTATTACCACAGGTACAACTTATCCTTCTGTCTTAAATACTGAAATGGCCGAATTGTAGAGACTTGCAATGTATGTTTCACGCATAATGTCCTTCCTCCACTAGACCAAGTTCCTCCATAATCTCAAGCAGTATCTTGCAACAGAATCATGGTTTGAAGTAAAATTAGAGAAAAAGAAAAGATAAAAATAGACTTGATAAGTCTATTAAGTCTTGATAATAGCAGATACAAATTACAGGGCAGAAAAGATAAAATAACTTTGCTATAAACTTCGGAGGACCAAAGTAAAGGAAAAAAATACTGGGATAGCAGTAACACCTGGATCTTACAAATACTGATTCCACTACATAAGGCAAATAATTTCTCATTTGTTTTAGGGGAATATTGGATTGATCCTAACCAGGGATGTTCTGGAGACTCCTTCAAAGTGTACTGCAATTTCACAGCAGGTGGAGAAACTTGCATCTACCCAGATAAGAAATCTGAAGGAGTAAGTGCCAGTCTGTGTTTTCATCTGGCTGCTGGCAGATCCTACTATGCTATTGCAATGTTGAACTAAAGAAGATAATTACATTGTCACATTTTCGTATATCTATCTTTCTGGTTACACTAAAATGTGCACAAACCTGAATGAAGTGGTAAAATGGTGCATAGAGGTAACAAACAGTATTTTCACTGTTTTGCTTGGATAGGGAATCTCTGCATCTGCTTGCTGACATTTCAGTGCATTTCAGGATTCAACATAGCTGTGCAGCCAGTTGAAGGGCATAATCTAGCATTTGACCTAAAACCTAGACTCTTACTGCATTTCTCTTGTGGTTTCATTTATATCCATTCCTTTTATAACTGTGCAAAGTAGATATAAAACACTAGGTATTAACTTGTTATAAATGGCCTCTGATGGGGCAGATGGTGTAGAGGTGGGTTTCTAAAAGCTTGCCTGAATGAGAGGGATCTATCAGCATTAACAACAGTGAAAACTCTTAATTTATACACTCTTCACAGGGACAGTTTAAACCAGCAGTTTACCTGAAACTTAACAAATGAAAACAGTCCCCCTTAAATAGAAGTAGCTCTCTTTATATGCTATCACTTTGGATTCCATTTAAAGTCACTAATTTGAAGGCATTCTGTACAAGAAAACCAGCCTGTTTTAGACCTTTAAAGAGGCTGAGATCCCACTATCTGATGTGAAATTTGTCCTAGGTGATTTAAAACCTTCCTATCTGATAACATATGTTTTAAATACTTCTATCTCTGCTGTTTTACCACACAGGTTAGGATTTCATCATGGCCAAAGGAGAATCCAGCATCTTGGTTTAGTGAATTTAAGCGAGGCAAACTTGTAAGTTATCACTGCAACTGTTATTTACCCACAAATCAAGTGTACATTATCAGTGATCAACAGATCCCAAATAATTTTACAAATACATAGATAATAAAAAGTCTCTTCAGCCCCGGCCCTTTTCCCCTAAATATTAGCACAGGTATGTAACCTCTTGTCACTGGACAGCAGCCTGCTCCCAGTGCTCACATCACCACTGACCCTTAGTAAAGCAGCTGGAGCACAGATCCCCTGCCCACTTCTAGGTAACTGGAAATACACTGAATATGCAAAGATGAGACTGCAGGATGACATCACTTTATAATTAACTGAACACAGATTCCCAAAGAGATTCTGCTGTCTTTCACTGTATAATTTTGTACTGAGTTCTGAACTATAGCTCTTCAATCCTAAATCTATTGCTACAACATGAAAACCTGTTTACTGAGCCGTAGCTTTATTGAACTTTAACACTCCATAAAATGTTATTATGTTGGCTGATTTTTTTTTTTTTTACATATTTTTAAGAACAGTTTTGTGGTTCTTTTGTCAACAATAATTTTGGTTTGCATTTTAACAAAGGAAATGGAATTGATGTAACTTGTATTTTCCAGCTTTCCTATTTGGATGTTGAAGGCAATTCCATTAATATGGTCCAAATGACATTCCTTAGACTACTGAGTGCCTCTGCCAGACAGAATTTCACTTACAACTGTCATCAGTCTGTAGCTTGGCATGATGCATCATCTGACAGCTATGACAAAGCACTAAGGTTCTTAGGATCAAATGATGAAGAAATGTCTTATGACAACAGTCCTTACATCAAAGCCCTTCACGACGGCTGTGCGGTAAGTGGAGGCTCAGAAGAGTCTTTACAAAACCAACCTATCAATTCAAGTAGAAATCAAACAAACACATTTTTTTCACAGTTTTCTTCTAGAAAAAAAAAAAAAAAAAA
>NDXB01004920.1:0-23556 GCA_002631895.1 Agapornis roseicollis | reverse complement strand
TTTAAAAAAAAAAAAAAAAAAAAACAAAACAAAAACCTCTGAACTGTTCTATTTTTAATAGAATGCCTTTCAGTCGATTTTTAACTACAGTACATAATTCCCTTATTTAACTTTCGTATAGGTACCAAGAAAAAAAAAACCTAAGCAAGCATAAGCCAAGCAACAGAAATGGAACAAACCTGGCATGCATACAGGCTGTCAGCACCATTGTGCTGAAACTAGACTATTTGCTAATGTGAGCGCAGTGTAAGAGAAGAGCAGAAGCAGAAAAAGCATAGTCAGGGGAGGCAGCCCATTGGGAGAATATGTTTATACTCAAAAGCAAGGCACATGAAGACAGGATATTTAGTGAATACAGTAAAAACATGTATGAACTAAGCCATATATATATGTACCCAAAAAGTTAATTAATTGTATTGATACGTTTCTTTGTATTTCCTTTTCTCAATTTTGGTAGTCAAAGCCAGGTGAAGTTTGTGGATTGTATCAGAATCTTTTCTTAGCTCAGCTAAAATCCCAAACACGTATCAGCTCCCTGACCACCTCTCCAGCAGGGTCTTGTAGGCACAGCAACTGTTAGCTCTTCTCAGAAACAGAATGGCTTGTACTGAACACTTTTAAACAAAGACATCAAAGGAGCAAGTGACAGTTAAAGCGTCATTAATTATTTTGGGGTTTGATATGGGAGCATTTTGAAGGCAGCTCCTGAGAAATCAGTGATAGAAATCAGAGACCTGAAAGTACCAGGATACACACCTGGCTGAGACAGAGATTCAGCTCAGGGAGGTGCAGAGTCTCCTCCTCTCAGTAATGATATCTGAATGCATACTGCTTCGGGACAGCCTTTCTCTTTTGTTATCCACAGTGGGTGAATGTAGAGCTTCAGAGGCTTTAAGTCCGTCACTAACCGAGGACTCTCAGATCTACATAATTTTGATGCTCATCTAAACTCTGAGATCCTGGCATAGGTGAAAGGGTTCTCAGCAACATACAAGAGACAATCTGAACAAAGTGCAGTCCTGATAACTCACATGATGACTTGGCTGGATGATATTTAGAGGATCTAGAGAGCCTTTGTTAGGAAGTGTGCCTTCAAACCTGGTTCTAAAGGCATCAGTTGGCAGTTCTGTCAGACTACTGCTTTCTTTCATGTCCAAACAGCTACTGTAATATTTTGTGAGACAGTCACAATCTTTCTTCTTAGAAGTGGATCTTTCTTCTGCCCTTCAGAACTAACTAGTGATTTTTTCACAAGGAAGACATGTACACTGCTAGGAGAATATTGTTATAAGTTATTTAATAGTACAGATAGCATATATATTCTCTAAGAAACATTAAATGTCTTGGGTAGCTTTTCATTTGGAGGCCTGTTCTAGTAAGTCAAAAAGCTATGGGCTGATCACTTTCTTAAATCAAAACCATTCCATTTAATCTTTAAAATAAAATCCTAAGAACTTGTCCATGAGGGGGGCAACAATTTATAAATTCTACACTCAGAGATAGCCTATAAAGATCTACAGCACATGCTTACTGCTCTGATATGTAACCATGTTTGGGGTTGTTTCTCCTGTTTTCCTTTTTTTTTAACAGTCAAGAAAAGGTTATGCGAAGACGGTGATTGAAATCAACACACCCAAAATAGACCAAGTGCCTATCGTTGATGTGATGATCAATGACTTTGGTGATCAGAACCAGAAATTTGGATTTGAGGTCGGTCCAGTCTGCTTCCTTGGTTAAGCTTAAGACAAAAATCAGATCAACAAAAATGTTGCACTTTGGTGCTACCAACCCACTTTATGCCACATGCAAGTTTTGAGTAAGGATGGCGTAGAAAATATGTCTTGTTGTGTTTGTCTTACCTAGAAAGTAATTGTTGCCCTTGTAGGGCCAGAATCACATGACTTAAACTTCTTTTACAAAGATGCTGTGGCACAGACAAAATAGGGCTCACTTTAGGAACAACCCCTTTGGAGTCCTTCGGTGCTGTAAAACAAATGAACAAATGGTGCTCCTTCCATTACAGCAAAGAGGTGTTAAGAAAGTGTTGAAGAAATTGTAATTATTCTATGTACAGTACTATACTGTTATTTCTCTGTCCATTTCCAAAACTTGCATGTGTCTTTGAGTTGCATCTGGCTCTTATTTTATAATTACAAAACTCCATTGTCAGAACTGTGTATGTATTTGAAAAAATAAAGCCGTACTTGCAAGTGAAGCCAATTCCATTTCTGATTAATAATAAACTCAATTGTATATATTGCTGTTGAAGAGCTTTTTATTTGAAATCACCAACAAAATGTAAGGTGGCAAGACTGGAAGATCTTGAGCAGCACACTGAAACTCTCTTCTGCTGGTTTCACTCTGTGATGATGAATTTCAGTGAAAGCCCCTTCAAAGGTGCTTGTGTTCCATGGTGCTATACCTCAGACTTTCTTTGTTCTTTTCTCATTTCACCATTTCATAAGATACCTGTATATACCTAAAATAAACAAATTTCTATTTTTGGGTGGGGAAAATATATAAGGAAAGTGGAAAACAAACAAACAAACAACCAACCCAACTTTTCTGTAAAAGACCTGTTAAAAATCTGTGTGAAAAAAAAAAATCAGTCTCTTTTTTTAAATCTCATCTGAATTTGTTTCCATTGTGCTTATTTACATCAATATTGAAACTGCATTCTAACAGTTATTTATGAATTCTTGCGGTGTTTACTTAGATTTTTATGTAAGCAATGATGGATGTTTGCTTCCTGAACTGGATACGGAAGGTGTCCAGAATGGTCCTTTACAATATTTGCCTGTCCCATTAATATGAAGTATTTTTTCCTTGTTATTTCACCTGAAGGCCAGGGATGCAATATGTCTAGGTCATGTGATTCTACACAGTTGCTAAGCAACATGCAAGGGTACTGCTTCCTACAGAGCTGTCTTTGACCGAACCTGATACAATGCGCTATTCAAATGTCAACGAACAAATGCTGGTTTGGCCTTCCCTCTGAACATTTTATTCAGGTAGTTGGAAGTAGAAATTACATTTTAGCTTTACAACACAAATCCTTTTGTAATTATTTTTCATAATATATGTAAGACTTGAAAAGAAATGTTTGTTTCTATTTCTTCAAAAATTGTTAAATTAAATAGTACTAGTTTCTGCTGGCTCGTTTTCAACTGGTCTTTTCTTATGCATGTTTATACATGTAAAAGTGAGATTGCAAAAGTCAACTTCTTGCTGGTCATATTTTCTTTATTTTTGAACCAAAGTTTGTAACTCTCACCTCAAAGAGGAAAATACAAATTTTATTAATAAAATCAAGTCTTGTCTACCTGGATTGGTCATTATCTTTTTTCAGTGTCCAGAGCTCATCCACTGTCATTACTGTAACTTCACTTTGCTTCCAGACCATCTAAACTGAAACCAAAGTAATCTTACTACATGTCCTGTCAAGCACTGAGCAACAGTACTGGGAAGAGAAGTATTAATAGAAAAGATGCTGATCTGGCCATTGGCAGTATGCAGCAAGGCTGACAAGCTCTCATTTAGTTCGTATGGATTGTAGCTGCAGCAGTACACATAATATTATCAAACACAAGATAAGAGCCCAGTAGTCTTTCCAAAGCCACTCTTTAACAACCTACAGTGACCAGCTGCTTCACAATCTCATGCTTATCCTTGTAGGATCCCATACGTAAATCATTTATCGACAAGAACTAGGCCAAGACCTAGAAACTGCTGAAACACAACATTTCCAGTGTTTTAGGTAGTGGAACCAGAAATAGCAATGGCTCCAAACTAGAGACATGACCTATGTCCAAAATGATTTATGTGTGTTTTTAATCTGCTAACTTACTTGGCAAGTCAGGATTCGGCTGCAGCAGATCAGTGCAGCGGTAGAGTGTAATGATGTATGCAAGGAGCCAAACGAACCCAGATTTTTTTCCAGTATTAGTCAACATATCTTGCCAATGTTCATGTTGACAACATTTCAAAGGAGGAAATGAACTTGAGTCTTTCTACATCTCTCAGCCAAGGCCTTAGCCAGGTACTTTACTATTTACCCTTGCCATGAACTTATCTCTCCACCTCTAGATTCTCACGCCTCTTTGTCCATTCTCTGTTTCAATACACTCTTGTTCTTTTGAAGTTTCTGATTAAAGAAGGAAAATTGACATTATATATTCTTACCTTCAAGCAAAAATGACAATATTTATTTTTCTCACAACAGAAGTCTCTAAAAACCCATCAGTACTTTAAAAACCCAACAAAGACAGCAGTCTTCAGAAAATGTCACATAAAAGCTCACACATTTAGTCTTTCTGGGACATTTAGTAGTCCAGTTCTATGAGCTATAAAAACATAAAGCTTCAGATTCATCAATGTTGTTACTAAAAACCTATGTAAGCTAAATTCCTCACTCAACCAAGTCCATAAGAAAACAAAGCTCAACATTTTTTACGCCAGAAATCAAAACCCTGTGTAATCACAAACAGATTAAAACTGCCAGATGACAATGCTGTCACTATATGACAGCTGGCTTTTACCTCTAGCAACTGACAGCCTTTTGAGAACATGGATTTTCTGTGGTGGTGCAATTTCACTCTCCCTCAGAGCAAACTGGGCACTTTTCCTTCTCTGTTCTGTCTCTGAACAGAGAAGAGCCACACTGGAGGTGCTATAATGAAGATGGGTTCTTCACTGCAAATGCAGGGGTTGCTGTCATGTTGCATGGAAATGGAGTAAGCAGGCACACAGCAAACACAACCATTACAGGTAGACACAGTGTTCTGTTCAGAATAATATGGACATATGATAGAGATATAAATGACAAGCTACATACAACTAGGGAGGTATAAACTGCCTTGTGCATAGGTGTAGTTTATCCTTTCTCTCCCTGCTTTCCTCTTTTTTAACCTAGGATAGAGCAATATTAATTCACCATGACTGGCACATCTCTTGGCAAACTGCATGTAAATGTAAGGAAGGTGTTTTTTCAGTCTAAGTCTATATGCTAGCTATAATGCTAGCAAACATCAGCAGTCACCCTGTGACACAAAAAGCTACCAGCTGTTCAAACAACAGGCACAGTTCTTTGCTTAATATTCTTCCCCTTAGGAACACCATTGTTAATTTAAAATGAAGCTTCACATGCTAATGACTGGTAGGAGATGCCTTAATAGCCATTGATTTTCTATTACAAACACATTCCCTCTTCTGTGAATGAAAATCTTTTATTGTACATACACCAAGAATAACTTGAAAATGGCAAGGATATTAGATGTCATGTCTATCATATTTACTTGGAAAGGTACCTTATTTGTGATCCTTTTCTAGGCACATGAATCATCAAAGAGGCTTATTGCTAATTTGGTGAAAAGCAGTGCCACGATTATTGCAAAGGAGTGAAGATTTACATTATTTTCAATAAGGACATTGAAGATTATTATAGTGAGGAAGGCTGCAAGTGTACAGATATTCAGACATGCTGCTTTAGGCAAAATCAGACTTGTTTCAGGGCTGAAGCTCACACTGAAGCAGTTCATGTTCAGTTTCTCATTGACCAACACCCCCAGGCTGCAGGTTGCTCTGAATCTCTTCTCTGCCCAACCTGTAGCTGTGCCTGGGATTGCCCCAACCCAGGTGTAGGACCTTGCACTTGGCATGGTTGAACTTCATGTGCATATTTCCCCACTGCTTTCTTACTTCCTTTTCCCCCCTGTATTTTTCTCCTTTCTGTTGTACACTGAGAACCATTTTGCCTTGGTTTTATTGTGCCTTTCTTTTCTACTCTGTTCATCTGTCAGTACTGTCCTCAGCTCCCGTCCCCAGGTACATGGGTAAATAATCTCAGTGTGAGGACCACTGGACTTTCTCCTACCAGTCAAATGTTTTTCAGTTAGTTTGAAATAAAATACCACATCATTTCCAATGGAAACACCACAGTTAAAAAAGGGGAAAAGTGGTCAGGTGAAACACACTTTGCTCTGTTCAGAAATGGGCTCTGTTGTGGCTCTGACAGTGAATAGCTCTGATCTTATGATCTGTGTATTAACCAAGCCTGCAGGCCTAGAGCAAAATGGCTATTGCTAAAATCTTTCTGAGGAATAATAAAGGGCTAAATGACCAAATCAGAAACTGACTGTGAACATTACGAAGATTATATATTTATGCATTCTCCTGAGCCTTCACATTGTGCTGTTACATCTTGTGAGCCAATTTGGACCATGGGACCACAAAGCAGAGCTACTTTCTCAGCTGTCATTGAGATGATAGTCTAATAAAAAAAACCATAGGCTCAAGAGACTGAAAAGAATATAAAACCTTTTATTTTTGTTAATATTTGACAGAAGATTTTATGTCAGTAAAAATAACTTCATTCTAAATCTCTCCACTTCTCATTCACTTATCATACTTTACGTGTTGTAAAGAACAGTGCCTGCTCTAAAAGTCATTCAAATCAGTGGTTATACCCTAGCTGACTTCACTGGGCTTTCTTTGTAAGATTCCGAGTAAACTAGCAAGTAACAAACTAGTATCTGTGTCTGAAACACTACTTGTATTGGAATGCTGTTATTGTTATTTGTTAGTCATATCCACAATTTCAACATTTAGTTAATATCTTCCATTTGAAAACTCAGGCTTATTGCTCTGCTCTATGTTTACTTTTGACTTGTGCATCAGAGAGCATGAGCAGGCTCAGAAATCAAAATACAGCCACAATAACATGCTTCCAGACTCACAAAACTTAAGACCTATCAGGCCCATACAGACACCCAGGTTAGGAATAAGCAATGATCAGGGCTGCTCAAGTTCTGTGTCTTTTAACCAACCATAGACAAGCATATGGGTCAGGGAGCACTACAGTCCTCCCAATGACTCTGCAACAAAAGTCAGATGAAAACAACAGGAAGATCAGCTCATGTTGATGATCATGTGAAACCTCCCTCTGCACATTAGTGTTAGTCCATTTCATTTTCTAAACCTATTAACCTCAAAAAAAAAGCCGTAATATCTTGAGAAGCCACATTTGAACTAGTGCCACATCTTTCCATGAGTATCTTCCTGATGACTGTGTGCACAAATGTTCCATGTAGAAACAGCAGCTAGCCAGTGTGATTACTCATTAAATTTAATGAGTAGGTTGGAATTATCTAGTATAAAACTAAGATGAAAGCGAAATCACAAATTTGAAAGCATCTAAGGGCTGAAACATATGCAAGCAGATTTAGTTGATACCATCTTAATATGCACACTGATAAATACTTCATATAGATAGACAGCAAATTTGGATGCACATTGCCCAAGTGGAACTCAGCTGTGACGGTGTATGAAATCGTCCATTTAACTCTAATGGGACACATAACACAGAAGAATCAAACCCACTGAAGTACTTCAGGGCTCTCTTGCTCTTTCAACACTGGAATATTTTCATGGCACAAGCAGTATTAGCCAGATAGCATCCAGCCTTTTTCTGCTTAAACACAGGAAAGGAGTAGAGTAGAGTCTGCTTTCGAATCCCTGTGAATAAACGTGGCCAACTCCCACCCAGAGAGCACAAGGTTGCATCAAGGCAAAGAACAGAAAAGGGCAAAGCGCATGGCATGTGAATGTTACGTACCGGTCACAGAGCCACACAATCAAATAGATAGATTCAGATCTATTAACTCTGCAGTGTAAAATAAAAAACCCCCCACAAAATCAAATCACAAAATAAGAACCCAGCCTTCTCCTCCTTCAGACACACGAACCCGCTGTGTGTCCTCTATGTGTCCATGGTGTACAGGGATCAGTTCCACCTATGACTTGTGTTTTCTCCCCTGTCATGCCATGCAAACACTTCCCACCAGTCGGCACCAATCTCTGATGAGCTCGGTGTATGTTATGTCCAGCAAGAAACCTTTTCAAAGAATAAAGGGAAAGAATGGGGTTATTCGTTTTCTTTACTCAGGTGTTTCGGTTGGTAGAAGGGGCTGCACAGCTCTGAAAAACCTCAGCAGCTGTGGGACTTCCAACAGCAGGTGTGCAAAAATGAACAATATTTCAGCAATTCTATAAACTAACCAGGGATATATGTCATTGGCTTTGAAACATCCTTTGAAGAGTTTTCACACTGAAAACTCTTCCATTGAGACTGAAAGTCCTATTAAATAATTCTGGGGTGCGTGTGTGTCCTGGGTTCAGCAGTTGCAGTCAGTTTTTCTTCTCTTTAGTAGCTGTGTTTTGACTTAACCCNCCCTAGGTACCCATGGTCCTGCAGTCCCAGCTGACTTCTCTCCCACAGCTATGGTGCAATAAAAAAGCATTGGGGATATCTGAAAGCAAAGTGTCTTGGCTGGTTAGTCTTTTCTCCCTTTCCTTAATATCCCTTTTCCAAGTAGCTAGAAAGTGAAGTCTTTTGAAATATGCTGTCTGGTATAGCTCCATTTCATGAGCCTTTACACATTTCCCTGACAGTCTTTCATCGCATGTGTACATATGCAATTGTTATCATTTATAACCTTTTCAACACACTGAGGGGAAAACCTCCAAGTGATCCATCTGCGGAAGTGAAATTACTGTTTTCTACACCCCACTATCATAAAGGCTTCTAGAAACACCTGACATGGAAAGCACACCAGCACTGAGGCACTGACATACCACACAACACAGACAGCAAATTCCATTTCAAAATGAAAATTTAAAATAGAGGACTAATGAGAAGTACCTGGGGAAGGGATCAGAACAGCTGGAAGTGGGGAGGCTGTTTGCAAGCTTGCAGCACACATGACATAAAACCTAAACCGCTGCAGTCCCTGTTCATAGAATCATAGAATCAGAATAGTTAGGCCAGTCCAAACTGGCCTAGAACACTGTCAGGGATGGAGAATTCACAATTTCCTTGGGCAACTCATTCCAGTGCCTCATCAACTTCACAGTGAATAACTTCTTCCTTATATCTAACTTAAACTTCCCCTGTTTAAGTTTTAACCCATTACCCCTTGTCCTGTCACTACAATCCCTAATGAAGGGTACCACCCCAGCATCCCTATAGGCCCCCTTCAGATAGTGGAAGCTGCTAGGAGCTCTCCATGCAACCTTCTCTTCTCCAGGCTGAACAGCCCCAACTTTCCCAGCCTGTCTTCATGAGGGAGGTGCTCCAGTCCCCTGATCATCCTTGTGGCCCTACTCTGGACTTCTTCCAACAGTTCCATCCCCTTTTTACATTGAGGACACCAAAACCAAGGGTAACAGGTTCAAACTTAAACAGGGGAGGTTGAGATTGGATCTAAGGAAGAAATTCTTTCCTGTTAGGGTGCTGAGGCACTGGAATGGGTTGCCCAAGGAAGTTGTGAGTGCTCCATCCCTGGCAGTGCTCAAGGTTGGACAAANGGTAACAGGTTCAAACTTAAACAGGGGAGGTTGAGATTGGATCTAAGGAAGAAATTCTTTCCTGTTAGGGTGCTGAGGCACTGGAATGGGTTGCCCAAGGAAGTTGTGAGTGCTCCATCCCTGGCAGTGCTCAAGGCCAGGTTGGACAAAGCCTTGGGTGGCACGGTTTAGTGTGAGGTGTTCCTGCTTATGGCAGGGTGGTTGGAGCTGGATGATCTTAAGGTCCTTTCCAACCCTAACTATTCTATGATTCTATGAACTGTACACAATACTCCAAGTGAGGTCTCACAAGAGCAGAGTAGAGGGGCAGGATCACCTCCTTCAACTCTTGGTTGCATATCACAGATGGCTGCAAGACACAGGTCAGAAGAAGAGCAGCATCACGGTCCTCTTGTCACTAGCCCTGGAATTCTCCAGCACTTGTGGGATGTCCTGGTTAGACCACTTTTCTATGAGGCAGTCTGCTTTAGGCTGATACATCTGCTCAGAGGGGTTCCCATGCTACCACATGAGATCCATGGTAAAGGACTGCTGGCACACTGGGTTCACATGGAGATGGCTTCACCCAACTTGCATCTCCAGTGTGTCAGCACCTTCTGCTCCAAACTCATTTAAAGACTTTCAGAGTTCCAGAGTCTGCTAGGTGGTGGTGTAGCTGTAGGACATACTGGCCTTAAGTCACTGAGTACCAGAAGATCACCAAGGCTGGTCAGTATAAGGACCACACCAAACATGCAAGCAGGTTAATGGGTAAAATGTCCCTAATTTGACTCTGTTAATTTTAAAAGATGGTAGAATTAAAACTAAAACAAAAAAAGATAGTGGATACCTTGAAGTGGTGGGACCTTAAATCCAGAAGCCTAGTGCGAGACATACACTGTTAGCTGCAGCACATGCTGACTGTTTGCCAAAAGCCAAGAAAGAGACAGACACAGGGTTAGCTGCAACACATCCTGCTGCTTCACTGACAGGGAAACATACTGAAGGTATATCTGTACCATCCCGTACCCCTGCAGCGAGGAGTGGACAGCCAGAAGGCCACACTGCCATGCAAAGGCGTTTGGAGGCTTTTACCTCACAAGCTTTGACGTGCTCTTTCTGCCATTCTTCCCGGATCTTCTCCAGTGTGGTAACGCTCTGCTGATAACTCCTGTCTGTGAGACAAATCATACTCTCATCTGGTTAACAATGACTAAAACCACCCTTTGCTAGAAGATGATACGTGAAGCCTGAATTGGCAGGGATGTCAGGGAGAAAGCAGCAGTAATGCATGAGCTCAGCTATGAATGTGCACTTAAAGAAGATGCAGAGCTGCACAGCATTGTGGAGGGTCATGCCACAGGGAAATGGTGGAAACAGCCTTGGTAGGGCTGTAAAGGCTTCTCCACCTCCGGTATGCTGGGCGTGAGTTTCTGAGGGGCCAGGCCTGAACCAAGACCTGGAGCTCACTCAAGAGCCATGCCATAGCTTCACACCTGCCAGCCCCAGAAAACACTCTCCTCACCCTCCAAACCCTGCCTTTCCACACTCACCAGAGTCTTCCAGAGATGATTTTGTCTGAGCCAGCTTGAGGAATAGCTGCCAAAAATGGGAGAGAGAAAAAAGCTATAGGAAAGTTCCAATGCATTGCTAACGGTACTGAAGCCCAGCTGGAGATCATTGCCAGCCCTTCCATCTCACCCCCAAACCCAGAGCTGGGAGAAGAGTTATGGGGCAGGAGACCTCCAAGAACATACACCATTCCTACTCCTGTACCATGGCCCCCCAACTCTCCATACCTTCTCCTGTTGCTTCTGTGTAACCATGTTTGCATTGCGGTGCACAGCTTGTTCTGCCTCATCCTTATCCCTGCAGCGCTGCTCATAGAGCCGCTTGGCCTAGGAGAGCCAACAAACAGGGCAGGAGTGTTAGCAAGCAACAAGTTCCTAACACAGCTCATGAAGTAGCTCTGGAGGAAAACACAGCCTTCAAGTGAAGAGGTGGAGACAGGCTGCCCGCAGAGCACGGGACAGCACACAAGGTCCCCAGTGCCCGACTGCTTGAGCAAAATTGACCTCACAAGAAAAGTTGCCCTTCATTTGATATGAAAAGCTCATAGCAATCAAGTCCTTGACATCTAAATCACTCTTATCCAACCATGCAAGGCTGCTACCAGCCATCCCAGGCACAACTACAGGTTGGGCAAAGAGGAGATTCAGGGCAGAGCAGCCAAAGGAGAAGGACTTGGGGGTGGTGGTCGATGAGAAAATGAACATAAGCCAACAGTATGTCTTGCAGCCCCGAAAGCCAACCGTATCCTGGGCTGCATCCAAAGGAGCATGACCAGCAGGTCGAGGGAGGTGATCCTGCCCATCTACTCTGCTCTTGTGAGACCTTACTTGGAGTATTGTATGCAGTTCTGGTGTCCTCAACATAAAAAGGACATGGAGATGTTGGAACAAGTCCAGAGGAAGGCCACAAGGATGATCAGGGGACTGGAGCATCTCCCATATGAAGACAGGCTGAGAGAGTTGGGGCTGTTGAGCCTGGATAAGAGAAGGCTGCATGGAGACCTCATAGCAGCCTTCCAGTGTCTGAAGAGGGCCTATAGGGATGCTGGGGAGGGACTCTTCATTAGGGACTGTAGTGACAGGACAAGGGGTAACGGGTTCAAACTTAAACAGGGGAGGTTGAGATTGGATCTAAGGAAGAAATTCTTTCCTGTTAGGGTGCTGAGGCACTGGAATGGGTTGCCCAGGGAGGCTGTGAGTGCTCCATCCCTGGCAGTGTCCTAGACCAGGTTGGATGAAGCCTTGTGTGGCATGGTTTAGAGTGAGGTGTCCCTGCTTATGGCAGGGTGGTTGGAACTGGATGATCTTAAGGTCCTTTCCAACCCTAACTATTCTATGATTCTATGTCCCTGGTGTACTCTTCAGTTTTTCAGAGCACACTATGCACACTTAAATGTGACGGTCTTCCTCTGCTGCAGCTCTTGATGTAGTGTCTGCATGAGTTGCAGCAGAGGAAGACCCTCACATTTGAGACTGCCCTAGCACTTTGCGCATTAGCAGTGTTAAACCACATAGAAAGAAAGAGCAGCATGTTTGCTTTACCTCCATGGTCTTCTTGTACTGCAGATTCCTGGTTTTGTGAATCGCCTCCATTATCAGCTCTGTCTGTGAAGAGAACAGAGCCAGAGTCAACACATAACTGACCATCAAAGCTCCAAGACAGACTATATAGCTTAGGAAAGGAAGAGTCACAGGCCAAACTGAGATGGCTTTAAGGACCTATGTCCACCTACAGCATCTTCACAAAACCCACCTTCCGAACTATCGAAGTCTCCACTTGTGTATGCAAAAGAACTCTACAAATGAAATCCAGCAATATATAGTACCGTATCATCTCCACAGAGTCTGGAAAAATTGGGAAGCCCACTCCCTTCTGCTATATCCACACTTTTCAGCAGTTTTCCCTCAATTTCTAGGCAAAGGAATCTGAAGCCAGAAGAGGTTTGCCAATTTTAGCAAACCCTATGGAGATCAGGCAACACTGTATATATATGCTTTAAGAACATTCCTGGTTGAGGCTGGTGTCTCTGGAGCCGAGCCCCTGCAATAGCTGGCCCCAAAAGGCACTCAAAGGAGAAGATGTGGCAGTCAGAAATAGGAAGTTAGAGGTTGCTGGTTCAGCAGCGGGGTGTCAACATATAGGAAGGAGCTCAGGACTTTCCAGCAGCAGCAAGCACTAGTGTCAGGCAGGGGGCTGGGACATGGTGGGAAACAGGAGCCAGGATTAACACCCTGACCTTCTTCTGATGCAGTTTTTGCTTTTCCCTGAATTCCTCCATTTTCTTTGCTTCTTCCCGAAGGGTCTGTGCCAGCTGGATGTGACCTTGTCCCACATTGTCTATCTCTGCAAAGAAAAGAATTTGAGTATATATATATACCCATAATATGCCTCTTTTCCTCAAGTCAACTGTTGTAGCTGACATCATACTGACACCATATCACACATCTCCGTGCAGAAACATATAAAATGAGCAGGACATTTGAAGTGGCATCCAAGCAACATTGCCTTGGATCAGTCCTGGGTCAGTCCTGCTGGGGGCTGCTTTTCAGTGTAAGAAAACTGATCTCAAACAAGCACAGTCACATCTGCTTCTCACCTCGGTGAATTCAAGTAGGCTTCAACAAATGGCACCCTGAAGCAGATTTCTGAAGGAAGCATTGCCCCAGGTTATCAGACAGCCAACTTGTGGCACAGAAACACTAATGCTAAAAATATTTCATGCTCATCCTGCTGAAAATTAATTGGTCATACTGTAGAAGAGAACCCCAGCAAATTCATCAAAGGACATAAGTGAAGTGTAGCTCATGATTCAAGCCCCAGAGCTTTTTCAAACCCACAGCTATGAATAGCCAGCTGCTTCAACAGAAGAGCCATGGTGGGGAGGTTCACCAAGGGTTAGGGGAGCAGGCAAATGTGGCTGGGTCAGAGAGTGGACTCAGCACAGGAGAGCAGAGTGCCAGCCCTCAGTGCAGGGATGCTGCCCACAGTGTGTACATGGAAATGGAGGGACAATGTAAGGTGGCTGAAGCATCACCTTGTAGATGGTACAATTAGAATTGTAGAATCATCTAGGCTGGAAAAGATCTGCCTTTAAGATCACTGAGTCCAGCCATTATCCTAGCACTGCCAAGTCCACCACTAAACCATTTCACTGAGCACTACGTCCTCTAGATACCTCTAAATATACATCTTCTAAACATCTTCAGGGACAGTGAGTCCACCACTGGCCTGGGCAGCCTGTTGACAATCCTTTCAGGAAAAATATTTTTCCTAATAATCACCTAAACCTCCCCTGGCACAGCTCAAGGCCATTTCCTCTTCTCCTTTCGCTTGTTACTTGGGAAGAGAGCAAGGCAAGACAGTCCAGGAAACTACAGATGAGCTTCCCATGCACAGCTTCTGATGTACAACAGAAGAGTGACTTCTGAGCGTGGCCTGCCCCAAAAGGACACAAAGATCCCCAGCAAGATGCCCTGTGGATCCCTCTCCCCCACATGCTCTGGAGGCAAAGGGATGATCTGGGCCAGAAGGTCAGCCTACACCTAACTCCAGCATCAGACAGGTTTGAAAGTTTCTCTGCTATTTTTTTTTCTAAACTATTAGGCTTTGGCACTGCCAAGTGTCCTGGCAAACATGAAGAATTACTTACGTTGCTTGAAAACATCCAGGGATCTCTTCAGCGTGCTGAAAAACAAATTAAAGAGAATTAGTCAAGTTCAGGCATCTGCACAGCACCTCTCTCAAACTGAATAGCATATCCCCAACTTAACATGGGCCAAGACAACCTGAAGCAGGTTTATTTACTCTCTTTACACGTCTGGCTTTTTCCCTCTCAGCAAATGTAACACAGCTTACTTGGTTTGAGATCTACATTAGATCTTTCTGAACATTGGATGCTATTGACAATTCTGAGTTTCATGACTAATATTTCAGGCAATGTCCTAAAAGTATCATTTGGGACATGCGAACACCTTCTACATAGTGCACTGGCCAGTGGTTGAAACTGTAGGAACTTTTCTCCCTGTTAAGATCGTGCAATAAAGATTTTAGGATCATTTTATTTGACACCTCAGTATAGAACTGTAAATAAATGATCAGAGAATATCAGACCAGGCATGTATAAAGTATAGAGACAAAGCAGGAAGTAGAAGGTGCCAGGAATTGGTGGGGAAATGGAGATACAGTCCTGAAGCCGACTGCAGTTGCTACAGGATCTGTGCGGCGTGGTAACACTGGGCTTTGCAGATATGCATGGTTTGAGTCAAGGAGGTGCCTGTACTTCTCTCTGACCACAAAAACAGGAGCAAACCCAAGGGCTCATGAGTTCTCATGTTACTTTTCCCTTTGCTGAACTACTACTCCACATCTTGCCTGAGCATCCATAGTGCTTTGATTAGGCTACAGCTGGTGGGAACTTGGTGGAGCCCAACTCAATCATCAGCAAAGTACAACCCAGCTGTGCACCATTCATTCACAGACCAATTTCAGATCATCCTCTGATAGCAATCCCGATCACATTTCAACACCCTTCTGTCTCTCAAGGCCTCCTTCCTTCATTTCTCCAAGTAAGAACACCCATAAAAGCAAAACATACATGGGACTGTGAACTTACTTCAGCTCTGTCTGCCCGCAGGGCTTCTTCTTGGACAAGTTAATGAGCTCCTTGCCATATTTTTCTTCTATTATTGCCCTGTTGAGGAAATATTGAAATGAGAGGAAGTTCTTATTTCAGAAACTGATACTCGTTTGCTGGCCAAGCCAAGACTCACTCTTAACACCCCCCCGTCTGCTGCAAACCAACTGTGCACAGTTGGCTGAAGGAAGACTGTTGTTTGCTACTACAACAGCCTTCTAGTGAAAACATTCTGCTTTGCTGTGTGTGTGGTCCCGATGCATTGCCCATCTCCCTATGGCAAATAGATGCAAGGCAAGGACCACCTCCACATAAGGTGGAGAATGAGGCAGCCAGTGCAGCTGGTGGCTAAATGGAGCCACTGCCTCTGCAGTTTTTAGCTCAGTTTCCCATGTGAACAAGGCTTGTGTGAACACAAGTTTTCTGTGTCTCAGCCATCAGTGTCTGTTGCTCCATCCCCATGAAGTGCTTTTGAATCTGATTTGGTTGACTCAAACCAAATGTAGTTAAATCATAAGGGATTAGGCACCTCAAAGACCACACAGCCACCATACATGCACTCCAAAGCTCAGCTGAGCAATTTCAGTTGTTTTTAGAACAACACAATAGGTACTCTCTTCTGCCTCTTAGGAAGAACACCCAAAGTGGTGACCGCATCTTGCACAATAACATAAATAACACCTTTGAGAGATTGTATTGTCCTCCTCTCTTGGAAGAAAGGTGGTGGGAAAGAAAACCTATGTGTTTAAGTCTAATAACATCCAGCTTTCTGCAGTTGCACTGAAATCTGTACAGACAACCAGGTCTTAGTTGGTCAAATGCAGATAACTCCATCTAGTCAAGCTGCCCTACCTGTCTGCAGTCAGTAGAGAGAAACAAGCACAGCTAAAGACTTGCATTACAAGGTCTACTGGGTAAAACTGTTTCCTAAAATGCCTGTATCTCTAGCACAGATGCAGATGCCTGTGTTACTGATTTCTGGAGTTCGGCAGTGGGGTTCATCTAACTTAACTCTTAAAAAAACAAAAGCTTGTAGGAAAGTGGAAAAAATAAATATTCCAAATTGATTTTTTCCCTCCACCTAACAATATTCCCATGAACTTCCTTTTGAGGCAAAGCATCAAATCTAACAACCATGTTCTCCATGTAACAGCTGGGCTGTACATGAAGAGCTGGGACATGTTCAGAGAGGGATGCCAGTAGCAAGTCCAAGGCCTGCCTCTAACTTCCTCCTAGCTAGACACCTTAGTGGGAACCTCCTTTAACAGTAAAGAGGAACAGATCACAGGTTTTGCACTTTCTCCATTGCCATGGTTGGGTGGGATACAATTCTTGGGATTAAGTGGATGGTTCCCTAGGCAGCCTGAAAGCCCAAATTTTCCTGGAATGTGGGATTACAGCCTAAATAATGTATGTGCATTAGAAACTTTTAACAGCAGGTTCTCCTCTTCATCCCTGTTACCTTTGTTCCATGCTGGTTTCTGCCAAGTCTTGTATTTAGAGGTTTGTTTTCTCCAGTTCTCAGTATTAAATTACATTAATTCAGGATTGTTCTACAACACTATTCATTAGCCATTGCTAACCAGAGGAACCATAAACTCAGAATACATGGCCAGACCATCTCTGTTGTGCCTTCTACAGAACCTCTACTTAGGTCATATCCACTGATCAATAAATGCACTACCTAGTCTACTACTTCCTTTTAACATTAACTACATGGGCTGTCCATGATGTACAAGGACAAATTCAGTACAAAGCCATGCCTCTTCTATGTCAAGGATCTTCTGCAAGCTGAACAGCAAGGTGGAATTCATTGGAGAGCATATGGCCTCGGCAGGTTACCAGCAGCTGCAAACACATCCAGCATGTAAAACTGAATTATTAAACTGCTCCTGATTCCTCTTTTCTTTTTAATAGACAGTTCAAAATGTGATCATCTAGCCCATGTCTGGGTGGACTTCATACCATAGCACCAAGCCATGCAGTGAAAGAACAGTGTAAGAACCTAAGTTCCTTGTCAGTCAAAAACCAGAAGTGTTTTATGTTAAAACTTGTTAAAACATAAAAATAGTGGACATGACAAAGTGACAGAAACCTGACTGGGAATACATGAGTAGAAGTAGTGCCACCCCCGCAGTTCCCAGGTTCAGCCCAACCTGTTGTTGGAGACTGTTCCATACCTCTCCTTCAGAAAGTCCTCAAACTCTTTGCAGTTCTTCCTGCCATCATTCAGATGCTGAATTATGCTGTCGTAGCCAACTGTGCTTGTCAGATCTGTACTCTGAAAACACAAGAACAGCAGTCACACCCTGGTCAGTGCAGTCCATGGGCACTGCTGCCTAAAGCAGCATTTGCAGAAGCAATGGCTCAGCTGGGAGCAAGTGTGCAAGTGCCTCTTTATGAAATAAGATCTGTTTCTTTGAGGGGTGGGAAAGGATCCAGAATGAGAACTGTGGTGGCAGTGTTGGACAAGGCACTTCCATGACTTCAAGAAAACAGAAGAGCGCAGTTCTCTACCACATCTCATTGCTTTCTCTTGGCCTTAGCACAGCTGGTCTCATAAGGCATAGAATCTCCTCTTAGGACTTTAGCTGTCAGCTTTAACTTAACAAAATCAAACAATAAAAGCCCCACAAGTCTTTAGATATAGCTATATATACATCTGTGTATATATATATATATACACATACATATATATATATACATGGGCTGGAGATGAATTTATCAGACTTTTCAGCTCAGGATTGCTGAGCTATGGGCTTCTTGCACTTTTGCTGCCCTCACAGTAATGCATGGATGCACCCAATGGCCAGTTCTGCAACAGCTTTCTCTTTGGCCTTCCAAAAAGTAACACTGACCCACACATAAGTTCAAAACACCACTGCAAAGATCATTTCCCTAAGCAACAAGTTCTCCCCCACCACTGCTGTGAGCCCTTCTATACATTACAAATGGCTTCTTCACACAAAACATCACAGCCATGGAGAGGTCCTGCCTCCACCACCCACAGGACTCGGTTGATCAAATGTAGATATCTCCATCTCCAAGATGGAAGAAGTTCCATCTTCTAATCTTCTCAGTCCCACTCACACTTCACATAGACTTCTGACTTTCTGACAGGAAAGCATTCTTAAACTTCTTAAAACCATATATTGTAGTGATGCTTATTTTTTTTAATATATATCATGCAGCAATGATGTAGGTGGGCTAGGGACAAAGGTTGCCTAACTCTGTCCTGTTCTTTCCTCATACCCATGCCTGGAAGCACCTTAATACAAAAAATGGGGGTTTGCCCTATGACTTTTTAAGGATTTACCTGGAAACTCAGGCCAAGAGCAGGCTTCCTAAGTGCTATAATAATACAAACAGATGCTCTGGAAGAAGCCTGAAGCAGATAAGGAGCTGAGCAGAAGCTGCTACCTGCAGTGTTCTGCAAAGAGCAGCAATGTTGCATAGAACAGCACACATTGGAACAAAAAATACAAGGAAAGAAGCTGCAGAAAGGAAGCAATGGTAGAAGCAGATACGAAACTCAGAGAAAGGAAGCAAAAGCCACAATCAGTTATTAAGAAACCTAAAGAGGAATAATGCAGGAGAGAGAGACTCAGGAAATGCTTTGAAGCTAGGGTGAGGGCATGCAGAGAACTGGTGTGAAAATGTGGATAGCAGAAGGGGGGATTTATTAGGAGTTTATAGCTGGTGCAAGATAAGAGCAGGAACAGGGCTGGTATTTTTGATAAATGAAGCATTTAATCATGCAAACTTGAGGAGTCAAGGACCTGAATGTCAGTGTCCAGAAAGCAAGAACTGAAATGTAGATGTGGTGGAGTGGGACCTGCAGGAAATCCCCACCTATCCCAGATCAGTTTTGCTCCATCAGTGGCATGAACGGGAAGAGAGAACTGTGGAGCAGGACCTAAGCAGAAGCCAAAACAGCTTCTGTTTCTTTGCAAAGCACAAACATCCTTCCAAAATGGGCTTATTGCTGATAAACACACAACCAGTCCTCAAGTTTGCATCACATCTTTGCTAATGGGGCCTGTGAAAAAGGAAACACGCCTACACTGAAATCAGTCTTCATGCTAGTTGCAAAACACAGGAATGTCCTAACTTTTCTTCCTATCCCTGGTTTCATAGGAAATAAAATGGATGTGGAGAACCACTGACTATAACAGTCAGACCCACATCACTGAGTGTCAGGGCACCCAAAGGCTCAAAGGCAGGTGGTTGGAACTGGATGAGCTTTAAGGAACCTTCCAACACAAACCAGTCTGTGATTCTGTGATTTGTTTCCTAAGCACCCAAGGCTGGACCAGCCATCATAGTGCAATGTGTTATGTGAAACATGGGAGGTAACAGAGCCAATGGAAGTTTCCAAAAAAGCTACTAACAGGAAGTAAAGTTGCTCCTGGCCAAGAAGGAGTGGGGCAGGTTTATAAGCCCTGAAACCAGCCCTCACAGCAAGCATCCTTGTGTGGGCAGATGTTGGCATGGAAAGAATGAAAGCATGACTCCCTATAGGACATCCCAAAGGCAGGGCAGGAAGGGAGCAATGAAAGAGGAAGGGCAATGTGGCAAGCATAGAGCCATGGGGACAGAGAACAAGATTTAAAGACATAATAAACTGAGCAATAGACAGATATGGAAGATGGGGAGTTGCACCAAGCCTCCCCAACCAGAGGGATACAGGAGGATGAGCATCTCTTCTCTCATCCTGCACCCCTGCACACAGCTGTCCTGGTGCTCCCCACTGGGCAGAGCTCAGAGCGCACATGCTCTTTAGAGGAAACTACATGAAAACAGCTGATGATTTCAGGGTGACAAAGCAGCAGCTGATGTTTCCTGAGCCTGCAGGGCTCTGCAGGATGAACCCCCCCTTCCCAATGCACTGCTTAGGATTGAAACATCCTCCCAATGGACTTGACGAGGAGAAGGAATTTGTGTGCCTGTTGTAATGCTTTGGGGTTTGGTGTACTTACAGGCAAAAGTGCTAAAATGCTCTAGTGGGGACCTGAAGTCATGTTTTGACCTCGTATGACTCACAGCTAAAGGGTGAGCTGCTAAGTTTGGCATTCATCTTCAACATGGAAAACCTCCTCAGGACACATACCAAATGAAGCTAGTGACATGGGCGAATCAAAGAATCAGAGAATCATTTGGAATTGATCAGAAAAGACCTTTAAGATCATTGAGTCCAACCCTTAACCCAGCACTGCCAAATCCACCACTGAACCATATCACTAAATGCCACATCTACACTTCTTTAAAACACCTCCAGAGATGGTGACTCCACCACTGTTCTGGACAACTTGTTCCAGGACTTGCCAACACTTTCAGGGAAGGATTTCTCCTAATACCTGGTCTAAACCTCCCCTAGTGCAGTTTGCGGCTATTTCTTCTTGTCCTATTGCTTGTTCCTTGGAAGAACGGACTGACCGCCACCTCACTACAACTGTCAGGCAGTTGTAGGGAGTGATCAGGTCCCCCCTGAGCCTTCTCTTCTCCAGACTGAACCCCCCAGGTCCCTCAGCCTTTCCCCATCACACCTGTGCTCCAGGCCCTGCACCAGCTCCAAGGCCCTTCTCTGGACCCACTCCAGCACCTCAATGTCTCTCTTGTAAAATGTCTCTTTTGTAGTGAGGGCACAGAAATGAAGTGAGGGGTCCAGAACTTTTCTTCTCAGCCTCACTTGCTTAGATAAACACAGCAGAAGCTGAGTGACTATTTTAGTAGCCAGAAGCACTGTGAAGCAATAAATGGCTGTGCTATTCTTGCTCACAGTAAGCGCAGCCTCAGAATCACTCAGGGTCCTGCAGATATGGCTGGGATGAAGTAAAACCTTGTGCTGGTGCAGAGTGCAAGAGGCTCCCATTCCTCCCCATTCCATTACCAGGTGGGTACAACAGGACAGACAAAACTCACCTCAGGGAGGAACAGGACTCACTGTGAAGTCACACACCTCAGAACAGCAAAAAGCAGCTTTTTGATTAACAGTTTTCCATTTGAAGTTTCCTTGCCATAGGGAAACAACACCCATCCTGCTCATCCCAGAGACACAGAGAGCAATGGACCATTCCACTTTCATGCAACTGCGTCTTCCCACAAACCCCATTTTGTTCCTTTCAAACAAGGACCTGAGGGTTTCATAAAGCTGCTGATAAACTCTGCCAGGCCAGGCTCCATTTAGAGAAGGACAGGCAGGAGCAAGGGGAAGCAAAATGGTGGAGTCAGCATCACACTGTGGCTCAGCAGCAGGGTGATGAACCCAGGAGCCTGGGGCTGGCAGAGGGGATACAAGAAAAGGGAGGTTATCCACAGCCAACTAAACATGGCTGAAAGACTATTATGCCAATGAAGGAGAAATACAGCCAGTCACAGCACTGACAAAATACCATCCATAGCCCATGGTAGAGAGGCCACAGGAGGGAACTGCTGGTTCCTTTGCACACACCAATGCTCCCTTGCCCTGCAACAAGGGGCAAAGCATTTCTTTTCTGCCACCTTTCCTTTGTGCCACTGCAAAAAGAGATGCTATAGTTATTTCCTATGCATTTGGGGGTATATAAGTATTTTCAGGTACTTTGACATACGCTTTATTAGAAAACTAAATATGCCAGTACAGTTTTTAGTGCAGATGACTTGACTGAGCTATGGATTGTTGTAGCAGCATTGCTAAACACACTGCAGAGAGCAGAGCAATTGTTTTGTCTCATTTAATGCAAAATGACCAAAAATCCACTCTCCAAGTGGCAAGCTGTGAGTCAATACACCAGACTTTAAGTGGGGCTTTTTTTTTAGCATTATCACAATGTCTATTTTTCTTATTACAAGACCAAAGTGCTCTGATGAAACCCAAATTGCTGCTGCTGAGTTACCCGAAATACACTGCAAGAGCAGGCTTGTGGAGAACCAGGCACTTTCCAAGAAAATGAGTAAAGTGAAAGAACAGCGTGTTGCAAAAACACAAACAAGAGCCCACACTTGCTCAACTCATGGCAATCACTATGTGCAGGGCAAGAGGAAGCAGTCTTTGGTGTGTCCACAGCTCTTTCACAGGCAGTACAGGCTGAGTCATGCAAGTGGGGACATTTAGAGCAATGCATGTGTAGCTGCAGGTATCTCTGGCCTTTGGCCCCTGGGTAAGCAGGAGCTGCAGGAGGATACAAAAGAGAAAAACCTTTTATTTAAGGGAATTTGTCATCTTGTGCAGAGACCTGAGGGCATGAGCAAACTGGCATGCAGGAAGCAAAGTCACCATGTGTTTTCCCAATGCAGCACATCATGAGCATCACACCATGAACTTTGGAAGGGACTAGGTTGCTGTGCAGGAAAAGACAGACACATGCACACCACTGAAAAGAACAGAACTAATGGAGTTTGAAGTTAAATCAGTCCTAAATAGGCTTGAAGCACAGCCCTGCCACCCTGATAGAGCAAGGCAGGCTGCAGCTTATCCCCAAGAGAAATTCAGCTGTTGCCATTCACAACCAGATTTGTTTCAAAGCTGGGAGATACAACACCAAACCCTGCTCAGCTTTTGTGGGGTTTGGTTATTTTACAGACTTTGTCCCATCAGTTGTAACATCCCTGGCCTGGACCCCGCTCCAGAATCTCCCCTTTCCCATTGGACTGTCCTGACCGCTGCACAATCACTCGCTTCAGCAAAGAAGTCTCCTTGAATTTTTGGCTTAAGCAAAGTAACTTGAGAGCAAAAACTGCAGGAGGAAGTTTGTGCTCTCACAGCACTAAACAGCAAACAGAAGGTGGAGACAAGCAGCCTTCTGCACCTCAGCTAAATTTGGGTTTTCTTTTCACCTCTTGCTCCCCCCACTCCTTCCCCAGCCCTTGGTAGCTGATGCACAATCACTGGCCCATGGTGTGAAGACTGCTTGGGGTGGTAAGTGCTGTTTCCTTGGGCTGATCAACCGCAGCAGGGCCTCTCTCTCTCCACTGAGTCACATCCATCACGTTCCTCTCCAGCCTCTACCCAAGCACATTTCCATTGTCGG
>NDXB01004918.1:0-16828 GCA_002631895.1 Agapornis roseicollis | reverse complement strand
TGTCACATGACCCCATAGGGTCCCTGGGGGGCCCATGTGGTCCATGTCACCCCACAGGGCTCGAGGGACTCGGGAGAGCCCACTCACAGCGGAGGGGTGGTCGTGGTGGGGGTTGGCCGCGCCCATGAGCAGCAGGGTGGGGGGGTAGAGGGGGTATTGGAATGAGCGCTGCGAGGGGGTGTGTGCAAGGAGGCAGGAGTCGCCCGAGCCCACGCCTTATAGAGGGGGGACCAGCCGTGTCCGCCGCTGTGTTCGCAGCAGCTGCAGCCTGCCGTGGAAGCCTTTCCCTTCTTCCGCCGTGTGACAGCCGCGGAACGTCCCGCTGAACGCTGCCGGGGAGGCGGAGAGCGGGGGTAGCAGCGACCGAGCACCTCTGTGTTCCCCCCCCACACCTCCCCCTTTGCCTTTCGCGGTGGTGCGGTCCGGGCGGGGCGCGGCTCCCGCAGTGCTGCCTCCTCCCTCCCCGGCTGCCGCCGCTGCATCCCTGTCGCCATGGCGCTGTGCGGCCGCTCCGCGCTCCTCCCGCCGGGCCCGCGGCCACCCCGCGCTGCCAGCGCCTTCCTCAGGTACCGGGGGGCCGGGGAAGGGCCGTGAGGCTCTCTGAGAGGGAAGGGCCGGGCTTTGGGGGGCATTGAAGCGGGTTGGGGCCGGGCGGTGGTGGGCGCTGAGGGGCGTTGAAGGGGCTGCGAGGGCCGTGAGGATGCATGGAGCGGGCTTAGGGTGTTAAAGGTGCGGGGGTGATGGAGGGGTGCTGAGGGAGATGGCGGGGGTGCTACCGGGGATGGTGGGAAGGAGCTGAGGGCTGTGAAGGTGGAGGCTGGGAAGGGAGTAGGATGTTAAGAGCGTTGATGGGAAGGTTGAGTGGGTTAAAGGCTATGGAGGTGCTGGGGTAGGCTTGGGTAAAGGGGTTGGGGGTGTTAGAAAGAGGTTTTGTGGCCTGCAAGGGACATTATATGGCTTTGGGGGTGCTGCAGGGAGATTGGGAGGTATAAAGGAGGTTGGACTGGTTATGGAGGGCTGGAGCTATGAGGAGAAGGGATGGGTTGTCATTGGGGAAGCATAGAATGATGGAATGGTTTGTGTTGGAANTGCAGGGAGATTGGGAGGTATAAAGGAGGTTGGGCTGGTTATGGAGGGCTGGAGCTATGAGGAGAAGGGATGGGTTGTCATTGGGGAAGCATAGAATGATGGAATGGTTTGTGTTGGAAGGGAGCTTAAAGCTCCTCCAGCTCCAACCCCTGCCACGGGCAGGGACCCCTTCCACTGGAGCAGCTTGCTCCAAGCCCCTGTGTCCAACCTGGCCTTGAGCACTGCCAGGGATGGGGCAATGGAAGGCTGGTTGTGCAGAGGGCAGCTGGGCTGATGGCCCTCAGAGGATGGCAGCAGGGGCCTGGCTTGACCTTGTGGCCGTAGGGATCCTGAATCCCACCGGAGGCTGGGATGGAGCAGGGGGTGACAGAGGGACAAAAAGGGAGGTTTGAGGACCTTAAAGAGGGGCTGGTCTGGAGAGGTGGGCTTGGGTGGTGTTACTGTAGGGAGCGAAGGTTGGGTCTGGTTTGGTGGGGAATGTTCTTTGTGTGGGTCTACCTTGGAAGCAGGGCTGTTGAAGGGTAGGAATGTTGAAGCAGGANGTAGGGATCCTGAATCCCACCGGAGGCTGGGATGGAGCAGGGGGTGACAGAGGGACAAAAAGGGAGGTTTGAGGACCTTAAAGAGGGGCTGGTCTGGAGAGGTGGGCTTGGGTGGTGTTACTGTAGGGAGCGAAGGTTGGGTCTGGTTTGGTGGGGAATGTTCTTTGTGTGGGTCTACCTTGGAAGCAGGGCTGTTGAAGGGTAGGCATGCTAGCAGAGATTTGGGAGGGGTGGAAGCAGTATGGAAGGACAGGAGATTGTGTATTTGTGTGGGCATCGCTGGGTGGCTTGTGAAATAGAGGGGATAGAGCTGGACAAGAGGTGGAGTGCGGGGATGGGTTAGATGATGGGCTTGGCTCGTTGAGTTCTCAAGTGTCAGCTCAGGTGTCCTTTGGCTGCTAGAGCTCTATTTCCTCTTAAAGATTCAAGGTGCACCCTTGTGTGTGTTAGGCGAGGGTGTATATCTGAGGTGTCTGAATAGAAACAGCCCCAACTTGTGCCAGGGGACGTTGAAATCGGGTATTGGGAACAATTCCTTGCCCACAGCGTGCTCGGGCATTGGAACGGGCTGCCCAGGGCAGGGCTGCAGGCACCATCCCTGCAGGTCTTTAAAAGATGTGTAAATGTGGTGCTTAGGGACATTGTTTAGTGGTGGCCTTGGCAGTGCTGTGGTGGCTTCAATATCTTCGAGGTCTTTCCCAACCTAAACGATTCCATGGTTCTAGTCACAAAGACCAACCCAGGAACTGAAGTGCTTGTTGCTTTCAATAGTTAGAGCACAATACATTGAAGTGTTCACCGGTGTGAAGTCAGAGTAACTGGGAGATTGCATGTCCATTGCAACCAGCCAGTCGGCTGAGCTACCTGCCTATTAAAGTGGGTCTGTGTTTGCTGTAGGTTTTGAATTTAAAGACACAACATAAAGGGTCTGATTGATAGATAGATAGATAGATAGATAGATAGATAGATGTAAGAAGGGAACAAAAGCATTCATGCTTCTCAGCCAATCTGCCTGTGCAATGAGAAACCCAGCCCTGAGAGAGAGAAATGGAGGGCGTCTGTTTGAAATGCATGAACATGGCTGTTCTGTGGTGGTTGTGCTCCTTCTGTGCCTGCAGCTAGAAACTGAAGTGCTCATAAGAGGGAAGGGAGAGTGACCTTTTCAGTGAATTCTAATTTCACTGAGGGAATGAATCTTGTTTAGAAGGAGCTTGGTCTCTGTCGATAGCTGGCAAGCATCTATAAATTCGTGATGAGTAATAAAACACCGAGATGGTAAAAAAAGACGAGCTGACAGGGAAAATGGTTTCCACCCAAACCTCTTTCTTTAGCAGTGATTTCTGTAATCTGAGATCCTGTTTCGGAGTTGACATGAGAACATTGAGACTGGGAACATCTGCAAGCTTTCGAGCTCCGCTGTGAGATCCAGGCAGCATCTGTACTTTGGCGTGCTTGCAAGAGGCATGTCATCCGTTCGTTCTTTCTCCTCCTCGACAGTTGTTGGTGTGCAGTTTTGGGGGTGGTTTGATTTTGCAGGCCAGACGGGGGCAGGGGGACCGGTATTTGCAGTAAATTTCCCAAGCAGTCAGCAGATAGCTGGCACTTAATAAAAAGAACTTAAACCAATCCCTCTTTTCCCCACCCCCTCCAAAGTCCCAAACAGGAATGGAAAAATTCTGAAGACTATATAAAGAATAGAGATAATTCTTGGAGTTCTTCCACATACCTCAGCGTTTTGGGCTGCCATATGGTGTGTCAGGAGCTGGCATTTACCACAGCGATCCTCAGCGTTGTAGCAACACAGGAAAGGATGGGTTTAGTAAATAAAAGGGAACTAAGAGATGCCCTGTTGTCCGAAAAGCGGATGGCTTTTTAGAAGGTGATGTCATGTTTCATGTGCCTTTATTTAGTGGTGTGTTTTTTCCTTAAGAGTACATGCGTTTCCGAATGTATTCAATGCTTTTGCTATATTTCACCATCTGAAATCAAGGTGAATCTGTTTTATTTCATAGTGCACCCACCCAATTTTACATTACCTTTACCTAAAACAGAGCAGGCAAATCCTCATTAGTCACTCATGCTGGCAACATCATACAGATTAATTCTCACTGTGTGTCTGTACAGTATGAATGCTTGGGTTAATTTCTGTGTTGTCTCTGCCTACATGCCTAAGATGATCGCACTCAAATCCATTCTGGCTTTAATCACATCGTGGTTAATTGTGTGGCTTTTCTCCTGTGGCTTCGGAGGAGCAGTTGGGGGGGTGTCTGGGAGACGGTACAGGGCTGAAGAAGTTGTTGTGGTTTCCCAACCAGTTTTATTAAGGGACACATCTGTGTTGCAAGATTAATGGTTTGTATCCATGTGTTCCTTGTGTAATTATGCTGAGGTTCAGGATTTTGTAAGAGAACAGTTTCACCAAGTTGTTTTTTAAGGAACAAGCTGTATTTTAGCCTTGCAAAGAGAGAACGTAACTGAACGTGCTGAAATAAAGGAGGGTAACAAAGAGAAACAGAACCCCTTCCTTGCATATGGATGGGTTTCTACTGTGTTAGGGATGTAAGAAGCCTGTTGAGTGCCAGGCTAAGGCAGAAGAGGGATGTGGGACTGGGTGGTTGATAGGAATAGAAGGGTAGAATGAGTGCTTGTGAAGGAAAAGCTGCCGAAGGAGAGGAGCAGAGCCATCGTGTTAACTCAGCTGCCTGTGGCGCTTCAGCAGGAGCTACCCCTTTGTGATCCTTTAGTTTGAACGGATGGCATATCATCTGGTTTAGGGTTTTGTGGCTGCAGTGCTTGTAGTCCAGTAGTGGGCTCTGAGAGTATATTTAGTCTTAAGGCACTGCAGGTTCTGATTTCTGCTGAAGTGCCACATACTTGCTTTGTCTTTCAGATCAGAGATAGACTGAAAGCAGAAGAATTACACTGCAGCTGCTGGTCTTTGCTACTGCCTCAGATATTTTCTCGGGTGATAATGTTGGCATGCTCGGTAGGGTGCTGCAATTTAAGAGTGAAAACACAGGCCTGGTGTTTGTAAATCAACCTGTGGGAGAATGCATCAAAGCTGCAGGTCTAACTGGTGTGTATGTGCCCGAGGTGATGGGCAACCTGTCATTTGGTTGCGCCCATGGAGGAACTTCATTTCATAGAGGAGCCGTTCTTTGACCCTGTGATTCATTTGCAGCCTGTTAGCTGGTGTTGAGGTCTGATCTGGAGAGAGAATTTTTACAAGGGCCTGGAGGGCCAGGCCAAGGGCAATGGCTTGAACCTGCCCAAAGAGGGGAGCCTGAGCTGAGCTCTGAGGCAGAAGCTGTTCCCTGGGAGGGTGCTGAGGCGCTGGCCCAGGGGGATGGCCCAGAGAAGCTGTGGCTGCCCCATCCCTGGCAGTGCTCAAGGCCAGGTTGGCCACAGGGGCTTGGAGCAAGCTGCTCCAGTGGAAGGGGTCCCTGCCATGGCAGGGGTTGGAGCTGGAGGAGCTTTAAGCTCCCTTCCAACCCAAACCAGGCTGAGAATCTGTGAGTTGCTTATAGCAAACAAGCCTGCGGAAGGGCTGTACTATCCAGTGTGGTTATATAAAATACCAGCATGGATAGTGGTGTTCATCCTTGATAAAGAGTACTACTGTTAGAATGTACCAAAGTGCCAAGGATCCTGAATAAACTTGTAGCTTGAAATGGCATCAGGCAGTCCCAAGTGTTTAGTAAGCAGAGATCCATGCTTGTTCCTATGTGCTTTGAGGTCTCTGAATTAGAGTTTATTATTACTGTCCATTTCAAGTCAAGAAGCAAAAGATTTGGTCCTGTAAAATGCACACAGCATTGAAATGTCTTCTTTTTGGTCCACTTTTAATACTTGCTGCTTATTGTTCCTGACCGTGCCAAGTGTTTTTAGAGTTGCAATATTTCCTATTTATAGTCCCTATGTTCAATTTAGAGAAATCTTGAAAAGAGCAGGAAAACTGTGCTGTGTTTTGAAGTGGCTGAATGCTGTTTGTTGTCTTTTGTGAGCAGTCAGTTATTTTGGTGAGCTAAGGGGGAAAAACCCGACCAACCAAACCCCAAACTGTGTATGTTACTGTTCAAGCTAGATTGCACGTTTCAAAGGAGCCGCTTTAAAATGAAATTCCAAGTGTCTTGGATTCAGTCTGACTTCTTGTTTCTCTTACAGAAATGCATTAAGATGGTGATAATGTCAGAGGGTGGGAAATCCTGGCCTCTAATGTAAGCAGACAGTAATAATGTCTCTGTTAGAAACAGTGGGGTCAACAAAAGGCTCATGAAAAATAAACTGGACGTTTTGGGGCCAGAGTGGAAACAGATGGTGGTAGCAGCAAGAAGGGAGATTTTGGGGAGAAAAAGAAACTCTTTTATCTTTCTATTTTATTCATTTTCCATCTTTTTTCTTCCTTAAATCAAGTCCTTTCTGTTAAAACCAGTGTTCAATCTTGTCAAGGTAAGGGTTTGCACAAGGTGGCCAGGGCTGTCTGGGTTTTTCCTCTTGTTCACTGCTGTTTCTCAAGGCTTCAGCACATGTGTGGCTTCAGAACTGGAGTCTTTGTGGGGGAGGAGCATAACATCTGCCAGTATGGAGCAAAACCATATTCACCACAATGCACTCGCATCCTTTGTCAGCTTTGTCAACCCTAGCTGCAGCCATCCCAGCCGTATGGTAAGCCAGCCTGTGAGAATCCATCGGGAATCACTCCACGATCAATGCTGTTATCGTTGCTGCTGGATTACGATGTCAAGGAAGGGAAGCTTGCATGCAGGCTAAATGCTAGCAACACTGTATGCAGAAACTATATAATGGCATTGTGGAAACATAAATAATATGGAAGTGAAAATGCTGCGGGGTATAATGTAAAAACTAATTCATTCTTGATTGAGAAAGGCGTAGTTGTTAATGTCGTGTTATTTGCCAAGACACGTGGCTTGCAGCACCCTGGCTGTTCCTGACCTCTGACAGACCAGCCTGTTGTAAAGCCGGGTACTTTGCATAATGAGTATGAAGACGTGTGTGAACAGATGAGCATTAATTCTTAGAAGTTAATGGTTGTCAGTTATCTGCCCCCTTTTATTTGGCTCTAGTCCAAGAGGAGCAGAATATCAAGTACCTCACTATCGAGTTTCTTAATTTGCCCAAGCACACGTTATTGCCAGATGCTACCCCAAAAGGTGGCTTTGCAGTAGGATCAGCTGCTGGTGTTTCTCAGTGTTTGGTTCTAGGATTCCATGGGGGTGTCTTTAAATTCTTAGGCTAAGTTTAGTTTGGATCCTTAAGCTCGTCTGCCCTGATACATGGTTTTAAGATTGGTAGTGCAAATACGAAGGCAGTGTGAATCATAGAATAGTTCGTGTTGGAAGGGACCTTAAAGCTGATCCAGTTCCAAGCACCTGCCACGGGCAGGGACCCCTTCCACTGGAGCAGCTTGCTCCAAGCCCCTGTGTCCAACCTGGCCTTGAGCACTGCCAGGGATGGGGCAGCCACAGCTTCTCTGGGCCATCCCCCTGGGCCAGCGCCTCAGCACCCTCCCAGGGAACAGCTTCTGCCTCAGAGCTCAGCTCAGGCTCCCCTCTTTGGGCAGGTTCAAGCCATTGCCCTTGGCCTGGCCCTCCAGGCCCTTGGCCCAAGCCCCTTTCTCTCCAGGTTCCCTCAGCCCCTTTAGGCCCTGGAGCTGCTCTCAGGTCTCCCCTTGAGGAGCCTTCTCTCCCCCAGGCTGCCCCAGCCCAGCTCTCTCAGCCTGGCTCCAGAGCAGAGCTGCTCCAGCCCTCGCAGCAGCTCCAGGGCCTCCTCTGCCCTCGCTCCACGTCCCTCTTGTGCTGCTGCCCCAGAGCTGGAGCAGGGCTGCAGGCGTGGCTGAGCCATCGCTTTTAGCAGTCTGGGCTCTTACACTGGCTTAAGACGATGTCAAAATCGCATCTTAGGTTCCAAAGTGCATGCTGGGCAAATTCTCACTTTGCCTATATCAACTTACTGTCCACTTGTAAAGCAACCTCATTGTCTGTGGCTGTTTCCTTGGATAAGTAGCCTGCAGCTTATGTCTTGTCCAGGTCTTGCTGAAGGCCAGGAGTTTGAGGCTTCCTAAGAAGGGATCCAGTTGTGTTTCCGAACACAACTAATGCAGATTTTTCAGCAGTAAGCTACTACAAAAGGTGCTTGTGGCTGCGTATGTGGTGGATGTGGAGCCACATCTTCCAGGAAACTGGGGTTATGCTGTTCTGTGGAGGTTTTTCTTCATCGTTTCTCTTTGAGTTACTGGGATAAACTGAAAAGAAGTAAGGAGTCAGTGCTCTTCTGTTGTTCTGCTTGTGTTGGAGGCGGGAAGCATCATGGATATTTGTTCCCACCACAGTTGCTTTGTTTTTGTCAGACGACTGTTTAATGTGAAACACCAGAAAATGCCATTTCCCCCCCCTCTGACTTTATCCAGAGCTTAGCCTGTATTGTTTAAAGGCATGTAGTAAGAATTCTAATTATTCTCCTCCCCATTTCTGAATGCTGCCTTTTTCCAGCCACAGAACTCTTCTGTTCTGAATGTCAGCCTTTGAATGTAATGATTTATACACACTGGAAATGATGTTGAAAATATTTTAATCTGTGGAGAAGCTTTTCTAAAGATTTCTTTCCCAGAACCCACTTCAAATGAGCCAAGGAAACATTTTCTGAAGGCTTTTTGATATTAAGATTGAAATAAACATCTGTATGGTGATAAATGTAATGAAATCATGTATATATAATCTGCTGCAGGCTTTTCCCTTTTGTGTCCGGACTGTCTCCTTAAGGAAGTGTAGCACCAATGTTGAACTCACTTGGGCCTGGAGCCCAAGGGTGATGGGGAAGGGCTGAGGGACCTGGGGGGTTGAGTCTGGAGAAGAGAAAGCTCAGGGGGGACCTGATGGCTCCCTCCAAGTGCCTGCCAGGAGGATGGAGCCAGGAGGGGCTGGGCTCTGCTCCCAAGGAACAAGGGATGGGANTGGAGAAGAGAAGGCTCAGGGGGGACCTGATGGCTCCCTCCAAGTGCCTGCCAAGAGGACGGAGCCAGGAGGGGCTGGGCTCTGCTCCCAGGGAACAAGGGATGGGACAAGAGGAAGCGGCCTCAAGCTGCCCCAGGGCAGGTTTAGATGGAGCTGAGGAACAATTCCTGCCCCACAGGGTGCTCAGGCATTGGAAGAGGCTGCCCAGGGCAGGGCTGCAGGCACCGGCCCTGCAAGGGTTCACAGAGCATGGAGACGAGGCCTCAGTGCCATAGGTTCAATGGTGGCCTTGGCAGGGCTGATGTAAAGGTTGGACTTGATCATCTTCAAGGTGTTTTCCAACCCAGCTGATTCTATGTTTCATGTGTCCGAAATTTCTTAGCAGCTTAATCTCTGAACTTCATATATTTTTTAAGGGGTGCACCCAAGTTGTTATATTGGTGAAAGATGCTGGAAGTGGCTCTAGGAGAGGAAGATTCCTAATCTTAAATCAAAACTTAAGGAGCGACATCAATACCGAACCCACAACAAACATGGAAGTCCTTTCCTCCCCTAATTCTCTTCCCCTCTTCCCTCCATCACAGTTTAGTTCAACACAGCAGAAAATACTTTCACAGAGCTCTAGAAGACAGAAACATTGTGGAGTTTGCTTTGCCTTGGTCTGGTCTTGTTGCGCAGGCTCATAACACTACTTTTCCTTTTAAATGAGAAACAGATTTCATCAGCTCTCCCTTTTGTTGAAGCTGTTAGTGAGCATTAGGAGGTAGAGATCTTAGGAATAATTTACTTTGTATCCTATAATGATGTTTTTTAACAAATGGGAGTAGCTTTCCCCATGAGTTTTTTACAAGGAGTTTCTGTACTTGCTCTTTCCCAAATCGAGTTCTAATTGTTCCTTTCTTTTAATAGTGTGTGTGTGGGGGGGAATAATAGCAAAATCCAAGTGTATATTCATGCAGTGTTTCTAATGCACAGGAGGTTTTAAAACCACTGTACAATCCAGCAGAACCTGTCTTTGGCGAATAACTTAAACGTGCCTCGAGAGTGAAGCTGAACACAAGTAGTAAAGGGATTGCTGTATCTTGAGAGGAGTTGAAGGCAAACCTGCCTCTTGTGCCTTCAGCTTGGAAGCGTTCATGATGGTTTTCTCTGATGGCAGTTTCTTTCCACTCTCTGAGCAGAAGCAGGAAGATGCATCTTCTGATATGGTAAATCTAATAAAACTCTGCTTGCTTTGTCACTGGGGATGGCTTTGGACATGCTTTGGCACAGTCATCTCATTCCGTCCTTCACATAGTTGTAGAAGTGTGGGCTTCTCTTGAATAGAGCTCTGCAGGGAGGTTGAGAAGCATTTCTGTTCTCATCCTAGCTTTATACATAAAGCTGTCTCCATTTCATGTGTTTTACAGAGGCTGTAGCAGGTTTGCTTGCCAACAGCTGGCCTTTAAATAACCGTAGATCTGTTTGCATATGCAAAAATTAAGTCAGTCGAATTTGTTTGTAGCCACAGTGAAGAGTCGAGCAAGTTTTTCTGCTCTTGATCTTGCTTGCTGTGGTGGATCATCTCTCACCTAGCTAGCCTGGGGTCCTGTTTAATGATGGGATGAAAGTCTTCTGGAGTAAGGTATAAAATGTTAAGTTTGGATAGCTGTGGCAGCCAGTTTTTGATTAGGTTTTAAAGAGATAGTATTTAAAGATGCTGAAATGTGCAGCATAAAGTTGAATATTTCTTTCACAGACTTCATGGAATCACCTACATGAGCAGCAGCATCTGATAGTACCTCAATCAGTGTCTTAAACATGGAACCACAGAGTGGTTTGGGTTGGAAAGGGAGCTTAAAGCTCCTCCAGCTCCAACCCCTGCCATGGCAGGGACCCCTGCCACTGGAGCAGCTTGCTCCAAGCCCCTGTGTCCAACCTGGCCTTGAGCACTGCCAGGGATGGGGCAGCCACAGCTTCTCTGGGCCATCCCCCTGGGCCAGCGCCTCAGCACCCTCCCAGGGAACAGCTTCTGCCTCAGAGCTCAGCTCAGGCTCCCCTCTTTGGGCAGGTTCAAGCCATTGCCCTTGGCCTGGCCCTCCAGGCCCTTGTTCCAAGCCCTTCTCTAGGTTCCTTGTCAGCCGTTATCTGTGTCTTTAATTTGTTGCTATATCTAAGACTGGATCGGAATGGCTATTCATGTATACAAGGGACTGTGGTACAGTACAGCATAGAATATGAATTGAGAAATTTCAGGCAAAAGGAAGACTCGAGAAAGTCAGCCCTCAAATAGGCAATCTAAAAACCTGGGGTGGCTTGCACTGATTTTGTATTTCCCATGAAAGCATCTTCAAATGTCTGTCTGTTACAGTGGGTGTTCAAACTGTGCTTAGATGAGCTATAATGGAAACCTTTGGGGTTCAGTCTGTCTTTCAGAGCAAGTAGAGCATGATCATTGTAGCCTTACTGAAAAGGTCGATTTGCTTTTTCCATGGCTTAGCTATGAAAATAGGAATACTCATTGTTTGTCCGAGCTGATGGTACGTTTAGCTCTGTTTAAGTGTTTCTGCAAGAGACGTTTGTTTCCTAGAGCTGAATAGTTCTTCCTTGTATAAACAGGACCGTTACAAGAAGGACCCAGTGATATCAGCAGGGAAATTTCTTGCCTTCTCTCTGTATTGACACAATCTCACAAAACGTTGCCTAGAAGCACAGATTCTGTTGCTCTCTGTCTGGCTGTTGTGTCTGAATGTTTTGCCTGGCTTAAGAATGCATATTGGCCAACTGAATTTAACTTTATATAATCAGCAATTCATTTTATTATGACGATCTTGGCAAGATTTGGGTATTGTTTCATTTCTTTTTATTGTAGGTTGTTACTCAAGATTATACTCTGGGCTTTTAATTTCCCCTGACTGTTCAATTTAGAGAAATATCATAGATTTAATACAGAAATAATACATGAGAGAGGTGACATACATCACAGGAAAATTATCTGGGTATATTTCATGGAATCCCTGCCTGGTTTGGGTTGGAAGAGAGCTTAAATCCCATCCAGCTCCAACCCCTGCCATGGCAGGGACCCCTTCCACTGGAGCAGCTTGCTCCAAGCCCCTGGGTCCAACCTGGCCTTGAGCACTGCCAGGGATGGGGCAGCCACAGCTTCTCTGGCCCAACACCCTGTGCCAGCGCCTCAGCACCCTCACAGGGAATGTTATGATTCAAATGGCATGATTTCCTTGAGGTATTTGAGTTGTTTTGAGCTGTGGTTTCATTTCTGACCCACAAGTTCACTTTATTAACTTGTCTTGCAGACAAATAATCTTTCTTTAAAGGTGTTCAGCTCTCCTGGAGTTCAGCTTTTGTTGTGTTAAATGAGAGTATTGACTCTGTATTTTTCCATTATAGACTAAATAATGCTCTAGAGAGTAATGGCAGATGCGATGAAGAACTGTAGCACCCAAGGCTTAAATAGAAGAGAAAATCCTCTGGTCAGGAGCTGTGTCTCAGGGCATTTGCTGAAATTGCTTTCTCTCTCTGCCTGAAAGTTCCCTTGGCTCTGCATTTATGTATGTGCTTGTGACAATGACAGGGTGACCTGTTCAAGTCTTTGTTGTACTGGTAAGCAAAAGCATCACTGGGACACTGTGGGTTGCATGACACAAGCTTTAGGAGCTGAGGATTTGGGTGAGACCCTGCAGGTTTGCGAGTGCAGGTAGAGTTCTCTGTGCCTTCCCCTCTTCTTTCCTACACAAGTATCACACTGTGATCTTGTCTGGAACGTGACTGTATTATGTACTTACACAGGGTGGAAGTGGTCTGATGGTGCTGAAACTGGTCTTTTGGAGACTCCTTTTGGGGTGTAGGAGCTACTCAGTTTCTTATCAGCTTTCTGCTTGGGCATCACTGACTTATATTGGTTTGCTCCTCTCATAGAGAAAGGAACGTTGTTGGCTTGGCGAGAGGAAACTTTTGCTGAAGGTTAGATATGAACAGGGTACTTGGCTTGAAGGAGGGATAGTTACAGGTTCTAATGTTTCAAGGCTTTGTAGTTCCTCTTTTAATGGATACAAAGAAGTAATGTGAGAATGGCTTGCGATGATGCCTAAATGTATTTCACACTGAAAAGACCCAAGTTGAAGTGTGCCCGCTTAGTTTATATAATAAAGAAAAAAAGCAAGGTCAGCTCTTTAACCTGCCAGACTTGAGCACTCCAAAGCACTGACTTTATGTTTGAATTCACTTTTGCAGCTGCAGCCGCCTTCGAAACATTCAGAGCATCCTGACGCAGAGCAGCAAATCCCAACCTGATGGAATCCTCTGCATTTTAGGTTAGTTTGACTTCTCTTTTCTCTCCTTTTATTCTCACTGTGCTGATAAAAATACCGTGAGTTTCAGAAAGATGATCATAGAATCATAGAATAGTCAGGGTTGGAAAGGACCTTAAGATCATCCACTTCTAAACCCCCTGCCATAAGCAGGGACACCTCACACTAAACCATGGCACCCAAGGCTCCATTCAACCTGGCCTTGAACACCAACAGGGATGGAGCACTCACAACCTCCCTGGCCAACCCATTCCAGTGCCTCAGCACCCTCACAGCAAAGAATTTCTTCCTTAGATCCAATCTAAACCTCCCCTGTTTCAGTTTGAACCCGTTCCCCCTTGTCCTGTCACTGCAGTCCCTAATGAAGAGCCCCTCCCCAGCATCCCTATAGGCCCCCTTCAGATACTGGAAGCTGCTCTGAGGTCTCCACGCAGCCTTCTCTTCCCCAGCCTGAACAGCCCCAACTTTCCCAGCCTGGCTCCATACAGGAGATACTGCAGTCCCTGCTCATCCTCGTGGCCTCCTCTGGACTTGTTCCAACAGCTCCAGGTCCTTCCTTCCCCAAAGCCCAGCTCTGTTTCTCAGTGAATGTGCAGTTATTGGATTGGCACACTCTTTTCTCCCTACATTATTCTTAAGCCTGTTTACTAATTTCAGGCAAACTTGCTGCAATAGTAAGAACATCAACATTTTGAAGCCTTATGAAAATTCAGTGGCTGGGGAGAAGAGAGAATCTTTATTAGTCTCTAAATTGAAGGAGAGATGAAGAGAATTTAATCCATATCTATGTGGAGTAAACATTCAGCAGTCTAGGCAGTGTTTGCTTTCTGGCTCTTGCTTGGCATTAAAGCTCAAGACTGAGGGCACTTGTGGTGGAGCTGATTTCCCCATGGAGGCGGGGAAGTGGAAAGGATTAGAAGATGATGGAGTTAAGGAAGTGGAGAAGAGACAGAGGAGCATGAAGGGTAGGGACCATGGTGTGCAGAGTGAGGTTGTGGCTGAGAAAGAGATATGGGGGGGGGGGGGCAATAATCAGAAACCTGGCAGAATTAATATAACCTGAATTTAGGGGAGGGACCTCTTGCCTCAGTAATTCAGAATGCACTTAGAGTTGCATGGCANTGGGGGCGGAGAAAGAGGTAGGGGGGGGGGGGGGCAATAATCAGAAACCTGGCAGAATTAATATAACCTGAATTTAGGGGAGGGACCTCTTGCCTCAGTAATTCAGAATGCACTTAGAGTTGCATGGCAAATCTGGGATGCAGTTATGAGTCATATGGTGGCATATACAGAGCACTTACATGGTTTCAGTCCTTTGTTTCTTCTGGGGTTGGGGGAAAGAGGGATATGAGATCCAGCTGTATGTGCAAATATCCCCCAGGAAAGCAGTAGGTTTTTTGTAGTGCTTTAATGTCATTTCTATATGTCACATTGACTCTTGTTTCTTATTATATGATCACTATCAAGATATGAAAGGATATATTAAGGAATGATGATTGAAATTCCTTAGAGAAAAGGACTAAGGAGTGATTGTTTAAATAATGTGTTACAATTAAAGGTGGAGAAATCTAGAGTAGCCTAGAAGTGTGTAATAACATTAAGAAATGATACAACAACCTGTTTTTTTTTTGTTTGGGGGATGTTATTTGGGATTTTTATTATCTTTTCTAATGATGGAGCAAGAAAACTTGAAGAAGCTCATTTACTGAACCACAAAGAAGGTGTAAATGTGTATAACTTAGCTCTCTTTTGGTCAGTGCTAACTGTGTGACATAACTGTCCCTATTCTTTAGGGTAAGAGTTTAAGAAGCCTTCATTCAGCTCATTAGTAACTTTAAATCTGGAAGGTCTGTAAGGTCACTGTGTCAACCTTCCAAGGAAACTTAATCATGCAGGATAATGTAGAGTCATAGAATTAACCAGGCTGGAAAACACCTTGAGGGTGATCAAGTCCAACCTTTACATCAGCCCTGCCAAGGCCACCATTGAACCCATGGCACTGAGGCCTCGTCTCCACACTCTGTGAACCCTTGCAGGGCCGGTGCCTGCAGCCCTGCCCTGGGCAGCCTCTTCCAATGCCTGAGCACCCTGTGGGGCAGGAATTGCTCCTCAGCTCCATCTAAACCTGCCCTGGGGCAGCTTGAGGCCGCTTCCTCTTGTCCCATCCCTTGTTCCTTGGGAGCAGAGCCCAGCCCCTCCTGGCTCCATCCTCCTGTCAGGCACTTGGAGGGAGCCATCAGGTCCCCCTGAGCCTTCTCTTCTCCATCTGATCCCCCCAGGTCCCTCAGCCCTTCCCCATCACCCTTGGGCTTCAGTCCCTGCACGAGCTCCATGCCCTTCCCTGGCCCTGCTCCAGCCCCTCAATGTCTCCTTGTAGTGAGGGACTAGTAGTCAGAACTGAGCACAGGATTTGAGGTGCAGCCTCATAAGTGCCCAGTACCAGCGGATGTCACTTTGCTGGTCCTGCTGCCACACTGGTGCTGATACAGAAATAGCGTACTTGGGTTTTGCCTTTGATGCTAGTCAAATTACATAAAATACATCAAGTTGTGCCATCTCACCCCATTGGTACCATAGTATTTCTTGACTGTTGTGAACTCTGAAGCTGCAATAAGTCCCAAACAAAGAATAGTCACTTAAAACCTTGTGCAGCTCTGGGAAAGTATTACAGGCAAAAGGAATTGCTTTATGTAATCCTCAGTGTAATGTGGAATATTTAAGTCCACGCACAAGACCATAGCTGTTAATAAAGAAGCGTTTCTGCTATGGAATTACAGGAAGTGTGTTTCGTTATTAGTCTTGTGCTTTGCACTAATCTCTTTTATCACCCACAAAGGAGCTGTTGTTGTCTAATCTAACCTGTCTAATGTAGGCAGCAGGATTTTTAGCATAACTTCTGATTAAGCAGGCATGTTATTGTTGTAAATGCATTAACTCTGTCTTCAAATGCTACCTTCAGGTGACAAAAAATATGTAGTCTTATGGTTTTAGTCCTGTTGACTTGTATGGGAAGCATAGGCACAATGGTGTTTTTACACAGTTAGTCCATGGTCTGTTTCACTTGTCTGTCTTGAATGACCAAGAGTTAATGCATTTCCCTCACCCCAACTACAGTTTAACCCAGTGGGCTGTGAGATCAAAACATTATAAACTTCTATGGCTTTGCTTCAAGGAGATTAATATTTACATTGAAACTGAAAACAGCATTGTGAGATTGCAAAGAGAGATGTCAGTGTATTGATACTTTGAGATGACTAAGTATTGATACTTAGCTTTTATCCTCTCTGAAGATGATAGGAACACATTAGGACTCTACCAGTAAATCTTTATCTTCTGTTCAAGTATGACTACTTCTTTAGATATCTTTTCTGGCTTTTTTTCCCCTCCATTATAATCTGTCCTACACAGAGCTCTTGCTCTGAGGATGTGGGAGAAACCTCACCAGCATTTAGTGCATTACATTGATTGCTCGTCATATTCCCTTTCCAAATAGAGACTATGTTAATGAATGTTGTGCCACTTAGAATCATAGGATGACAGAGTGGTTTGGGTTGGAAGGGAGCTTAAAGCTCCTCCAGCTCCAACCCCTGCCATGGGCAGGGGCCCCTTCCACTGGAGCAGCTTGCTCCAAGCCCCTGTGTCCAACCTGGCCTTGAGCACTGCCAGGGATGGGGCAGCCACAGCTTCTCTGGGCCATCCCCCTGGGCCAGCGCCTCAGCACCCTCCCAGGGAACAGCTTCTGCCTCAGAGCTCAACATCAAAAGGACCTGGAGCTGTTGGAACAAGTCCAGAGGAGGCCACGAGGATGAGCAGGGACTGGAGCAGCTCCTGTATGGAGCCAGGCTGGAAAAGTTGTGGCTGTTCAGGCTGGGGAAGAGAAGGCTGCGTGGAGACCTCAGAGCAGCTTCCAGTATCTGAA